>VZSE01014927.1:955607-1037451 GCA_013398275.1 Promerops cafer
TTTTTTTTTTTTTTTATTTTGTGATGCTTCTCATGCATCTGAGTTGCCACATCAGCTATCTGTAATGACCAGCAGGCATATTTCTTGGGAAGGAAACTTAAGCATTAGTTTACTTTGTAAGGAAAGAATTTGAAGGAATTAACTGTGGGAGAGAAAGGCACACTGCATCTCACTTGAGTATGTGGTGATTAGAGGACTTTCTCTCTTGATTGTCTCATCCAAACCAATACATGAAGAAACTCTTCAGGGGGAAACGAGCACCTCCTCTCTTCAGACAAGACAGAAAATGCACTCTATGCAGCAAGGAAATTAACAGCTATTTACCCTGCATGCACTCCAGAAGAGAGGCCATTGAGGCAAGCCAGCAAGTGTGTGATCCCATAATGGGTAATCACAGACTGATGTGGGCTCCTGTTCTTGCTTCCTGACAAACAGTTTTTCAGAGCAGATCATCTACATTTTTCACATCTTCTGAGGACCTGTGAGCCAGCTACTTGTACCCAAAGAAGAGTGGATGTTCAAAATTAGAGAAGAAATATCAACCAGGAATGAAACTAAGACTCTTCTGGCAAATAAACAGACCCTGATGAAGTGGGCATCAAGGGAGGATTTCTAATTTTCTTCTTGAAAGCAATATGTTTCATCTGTATGCCACTTATAAGTAAGTGCTTTTTTTCCATCTCTGTGATTCAGGATGAACCAGAACAGTTCCAAACCCAGTAACATTATGAGTAAACAGTAACATTGCTGAACTTAATTATTAAGAAGAGCTTTCTAAGGATTGATTTTTTAATAATAGAATGCAAATTATGGAGTATGAGGATTATTTGTTCAGAAATATTAATCAGCAATTATTTTCTCCAGCAAAAAGATAGATTTTTTTTTTCCATTAATGTGGAAAGGGGTATTAATTGTTTACATTCCTTACTTTTCCAATTTTCTGACTGTATAGAAAGTGGCAAAGAAAATATGTTGTTGGGATTTTTTTTCCAAGGTTCAAGAGGAATTGTCTTTTGAAAATAATTTATAAAGGATTTTTATCAAATGGTCTAAAAAATAAAACACAACAAAACCCTAAGTTGTGCAGCAAAGAGTGTTCTCAGAGTACTGGAAACTAAAGTGAACGTCTGCAAATGGGATTTGCAAAATTAGTATTTGCATTCAATTTTCAGCATCTACGTCACTTAAATTTTCAGAGAGCTTTTCAGAAACCCCAAGAGATAGAATACAAAAGATACAAGCTAGTCAGAAAACTGTACATTAATACTTATATTTTCACTTCATCTCCTTTGAAGGTTTGCTTGAAGTTGTACAAAGACAGGACTCATAGGAAATAGTTGCCCATAGTAACTAGTATCTTGTATTGAAACCCATTTATCCAACTTTCAAAACACACTCTGGACCCACCTGTCCCTTCAAACATCAAGGTTGTATTGAAGGGATATTTGAATGGGAAAGACCTTACTGGAAAGTGAGGACCACAAGATATTAAAAAATACCACCAGAATGACATAAGAAACACTCAGGCAAGTGTCTCAGTCCTCTCTCTTTCTTGCTTTCTACATTAGATACATTCATCCTTCGTTAAAAGTCTCTGTCTGCTACTTGATACAACAAATAAAGCATACAGCATGCGAATATTAAATCTCTCCCCAAAGTTTCAAGAAAGCCCTTCTCCCTTTTCTTCCAGGCAAACTGAGTGGGGTTTTTTCCCCATCCCCCTCCTTCTGAAGAGCTGGGGGGAAGAGCAGGAGATATTTCCTTGTGAAATCAAAAGCTACCCTTGAATCAAGTCTGATAGGCTGCTGAAAATTCAGCACAGAAACGTGTTTCTGTCAGTGAAAGACCTTGTTTGTTACCGTAAGGATTGTATGCAGCACGTTGTTTGATCCTGAGAGGACTTTGATCCATGCTAGCACCTAAAATATAGCAAAGGATGTCACTAGGCTTTGGAAAAAGAAGGGAAAAGAGAAATGGGAAGGGAGGGAAAGTGCAGGTGTGCGGTGCCAAAGCAGGTGACACTGAATTATTGATGTATTGGTCAAGTGAAAGAGGTTTTGTACAGAGGAGAGCCGAGTATTGCAGTTCTGGGGGGAGCTAGATTTCGCTGCCTGCCCCAGAAAATACTATTCAGGGACAGAAAAGGTTCAGCAAAGCACATCAGAGCAACGTCAGGCATTAAATTCAGAGCAAATAATTCTTTTACCTACGTGACCTGTCTTCTAAGCCTTTTGTGAGGGATAAGTGAAACGAAATCAGTCTCCCCTCCTCCTTGTTTCCTGTTGTATCACCAAAATTGGAAGAGGTTTGACTGAGGCTCAGTGTTGAAAGTATTCTTGACCACTACAGATGTGCTGATAAACAAAAATATGGTTATACAAAGGTACTCCTGAGCCACCACACTGCTGTGGGTGCTGATCCAGAACTATCAGAGCAAGATGTATGAGGCCATTAAGGCCAAGGGCCATCTCTGGATGTGAACAGGTCAGAGGTGGGTGCAGGTCTCTGATAGCACATGAATTTTTCTGGTGTTGGTAGACTGTGTAGATATGTAGCAGGAAATCTTGTTGCTAAGACAAAGCAGGTAGAACATTTTTTCCATACAGGTGTCTGATGTTTGTGCACCTGTGAGCAGCATGGTAGACCTCAAGCAAAAAAAACACTGAAAGGAAGTTGCCTAGGACCATCTCTTTCATATGCCAATGTGTGATTCCCTTACCTGTCCCCAGGACACTGTTCATTCACGAAAACAACCCCAGCATACACCTTGTGCTTAAAAATAACAAGAAGAACCTGAAATTCCCCTTGACAAAGGCAGTTTTTTCCAGCAGTTCTCGCCCACAAAAGTGGAGAGGAGACATATGATCAAGGAAGACAATGGATGCTCCATTTTTCCCTGTGCTTATTGATGCTGGAGCAACTTGGAGGAGTTTGGCGCCCTGCTAGCCATCTCCCTTTTCTGTGCCCTTTGGTGAGATGTGGTGGAACATGATTGGCATCTTGTATTATGTCTTGGAGAGATGCAGAGAGGAGAGAAGTGAGGAATACTTAATACGATGCAGAGGTTCACTGCAGTGACAATAGTCTCTATTATTCTTGACATGACCCTAATGCAAGCACAGGGCTCTTTGTAGGATGCCTCTTTTTATCGACAAGTGTATCTGACCCAAATTTTATTACAGATGTCAAGTACAGTATGGACAAGTACAGCATGAGTCTAAGAGAAATTCTCCTTTCTTAAAAAAAAAATAAAAATAAAGCACTAGTAAGAATGTCACTCTTTCCTTATTTATTTTCAGGTCAATCATGAGAAAGAGAAGAGAGGCAACCCCCTTCTGAAAGGCAAGAATCATCCTGAGCCATCAACTTATATTGGAAGAAAGCTTTTCCCTCCCAACAGTTATCATCCTTTGTCAGCATCACAGGAGTGTCTAGGACACTGTAGTCAAAAGCAGGAGTTGTCACTGCTAAGCACTGTACACAAACACAGATGCATATGAAAGGAAAAATACTGTTCTGGAGGACTATAAATGTCTACCAATCAAAGAGATGACACTGGGGGAAGGTTAATTAGCTCTATTTTGTAGTTAGGATATCAAGGCAGAGGTGGGTTCATTGACTTCTTTTGCATAGGCAAGTATTGAATCTAGAGTTTGGAAATCCTGGTTCTAGTTCAGCCCTCAAAACTGCTCTTTATCTTAATGTATTTTCTCTTTTCACTTTCTCACAGCCTCACTTTCCCACCTCAGGGAGGACAAAGGAGACCAGTTTGTACAGAGACAACTGAGGAACTCCTGACATCTTAATGAAACCTGAGGTCATGTGCAGCAAACTCTATTGTGTGCCTGGTCGCCTCTCATCATTGCATGTCAAAAACCTATACATTCATCTTAAAATCATCCAGGTCTGGTATTGTGCCTAAACGAACCACACCAAAATATTCATCCACTCAAAAAAGTCCTTAGCATTTCCAGAAAATTGCATAGCAATTTCTATAAAAATGGAAGGAGAGGAGGAGAAAAGAAAGGAAGCACATGTATAGCCAAGGATCAGGTGGGTAGGAAATTTAGTTGGAGAGGGCAGAGAAAAGCCAGTGTCTGTTCATATTTTAGTTTGAATTAGGTAATGCAGGGATTTGTATCAGGGAAGCTACGTATGTCAAGCAAATGTCATGCCCGCTTGTTTGGGTTGATTTCTGCTTTTCTGGCCTTTTCATTAGAGCAAGAATTTTCTATCAGATCCAAGACTCAGTCGTCACATAAATGCATGATCAAATCCACTATGATCCCTCAAATGAAAAGGTCTTGAATTGACATTTTCCAGGGAAAATACTTTCATTAAAAAAAAAAAAATTAAAAATTCAGCCAACAAACAAGCCCCTCTCCCAACCCTAAACCAACCAACCAAGAAAAACCATAACGCCCTAGCAAAGCTCTTATGCATTATCAAGCATGCTGTCTAGTACTGATTTCCTCTAGATATGCAGAATTGGTATATAAGCACAGCATTTGGGGACAAGATAGGCTTCTTAAGGAAAAATCAGTGTTTGGAGTATTATTAGTTTCAATCAAAGGAGAAATGTTACGAAGTTTTTATTCTGGAAATTTGCCTTTCCTCACAGGTTGAGAAACAATTTTAGGATGGAAAAACTTACATACATGGTAACTCACACTCCAGGTTCAAACAGTAAATCCTAGTTTTAACAACTGGATGAATGGGTGATTTTAAATTTTTCATGATAGATACTATGGTCTCCATAGTATGGAGATTTCTTTGGATTTCTGCATGTTACTGATGTGATTACTGCTTCAGAAAATAAGCCCACTCACAGAAAAACAGTTTTCCTTAAAGGGAACAAGAAAAAAAATGAAGGACAGCTTCTGCAAACCTGTTAGTGGACACAAAGGAAAGGAATAGGTGTGCAAGCAGTTGGAAGTAGTTGTGCACTGATGTGATCTCTGACTGGATGGTTGTGCAGGCTCTAAATGCTGAACGGTGTTAGTTGTTAACTGTTTCAACTTAATTTTATTGAACCAAAGGCTCCATGACTAGATACGTTGGAGGAAATGCTTCAACTACTTGGGTTTTAAACAAGTTTTTCTGAGGAGTTGTTTCGTGTGTGTTATGTGAGTGTGTGTGCATGCGTACACAGGATATCAGAAGGAGAGTGATGAAAACCTAAACATATTTCTAGGGGAAAAATTCTGTGATAGAGTAAATGCTTTAATTTTTAAACCCTTTTTTTGTTTTTTAAACAATGTTGAGTCCACTTGGTACAGTTCTGCTTTTATCTGAGTTGACTTAAGTGCTTTAAAAATGAAGTAAGGAAAAAGGATCATTCACTTCGATTAAAAGGGCATTAGGCTATGTTTCAAAAAGCCACAAGGTAGCATATCATCTTAGTCAAAGTTCAAGGTTAGAGCTGATATTAAAAAGCAAGGCAAGTGAAATCAAGAGGGTTGCTGTTAAACTTGGCTCTTATAATGGTGTCGGCTTCTGTTCAGAATTCTCTTGGCCTCTGGACAAGATACTGCAATTCAATAACAGCTAGCAGAGACTTTCTAGGACTCTCAAGGATGTTTTCCGAGTTTCAAAGGGAGAGACCTCCAGTGGCTCTGATCTGTATCATCAGGCCACCACGGATAGGTGCAAAACTTCAAGCGACACCTCAGGAGCAGTCCTGGCTGACTGGATGGGCTATGAATAACCATAATAACAACGATTATAAAGAGCGTTTGCAAATCGGTGCGAAAGAATGAGGAGCAAAGAGGATAAATGTGACTCTTAATCTTCAGCTATCTGCATGGGAAAGTATGATTAATAACTACAGAGGCTTAACATAACCTCCTCAGATAACGAGTGAGGTGGCCTTCTCCAAGCCCTGATTATCCTCTTCTAATGGGCTTCATATATTGTGTAAACTAATAACCAAGGCCTAAGCATTGCACACTCCAGGGTCTGCAGGAAAAACACTGGGCCCAAATGTGATTAAGTTGGTGAAAATTGCCCAGCAACACAGTGTGCTCTGCTTGAACAGAGTGGGGGACTGGGAGGAGGGAACGAGAAGCGATGTATCCTGCAAAGAAATGAAGCAGAAAGTAGCAGCAATCTGCCTTTTAATGTCGATATGCTGGTATAAATCCCTTGACTTTCAGCTGGAATTGGTGGAAAGGCAGGGCACAGCCACAAGGTGTTAATACCAAGAAAGAGGCACCCGTAATGAGGAGATCTGATTGCAGTGCTGTTCAGAAAGTCAGCAGCAATGCCAGATCTGGAGGGTAACTCAAGTTGTCAGTCAGTGTTTCAGTGCTGGAGAGTGCAGAGTGGCTCAGAGAAAGCTGCATTCCCTAAAGTGAGGGAGTTCAACAGCACAACCCTGGCCCAGAGGGAAAAAAAAAAAAAAAATATAGGAAAAAAAAAATGCCCTTCCAGCTCCCTTGGCTGTATCTCTGAAGTGCAAGCACTTCAGTGTGCAAGGGACTCAGCTTTATAGGACAGCTAAAGAAAGAGGATGAGATTCTCATTTGCGCTGCACTGATGTAAAGAAGCTTAAACTCTGCAAGAGCACATGGAGTTACTCTGAATTTACATCTGGCCAACAAAAGTACTGAATGACAGCCCCTCCTCACTCAGAAACATAATTCTTAGCAGCACAATGAATATCACATTAGATTATCCAAACTGAAAAAATTGTAAATATTCGATTTATCTGGACTCATTTGTGCTGTCTGCTTAATTGTTGCACTTCACTCAACAAGGACAATGAAATTAGTTTGGACAGGCTCACTTTAGAAGTGTTATCGTTGTGCTGTGGCAGGTTGGGTTCAGAGTGCTGGTGGAAAACGTTTAAGGCTTTATTGACTAAAAATGAAAGATGAGCACATATTCATAAATTTGGGACCTCCACTGGGACATGAAACACTGTCTTTGAAGGGTGTTACACCCTTTGTAGTGCATCTACATTTGTTGAAAATGTACAACATTTCGTAGCTTCCAAAAAAAACCCAACCCATACAAAGTCCTCAAACTTTAGCATTTTCTCAGGCTTCCCTCAGAAGTTCTGTGCTTGTTGAATGCTAGCAACAGATGCCCAACTTCCCCAGGAGTGTCTCAGCCTCTCCTCTCCCAGGTGAAAGCATGAGTCATGTCAAGCAATGTGAGGATACAGTGGCAGAAAAAACAACAAGGGGGGAGCAGCAGGCTGCTACCAACAAAACAGCTACCCTGAAAGGTTTGAAATGTTCACCCCCTGTACCTCGCACTCCCTTCCCCTGTGCAGCAATACCCAGTTGCTCTGAGGAAGAACAGACAAGAGAACACAGCATGTACAACGCTCTCCTGGCTGCCTTGTTTCTCTTGGGCAACATGATTATGCACTGAAAAGCTCATACACACTAAACCTCATAATTTCAAGAGACATCAGGTTTAAGACAAGCCAACTCTGCAATCTATATACATGTGGCGTCACAAAACGTGGAAATGTTCAGTAAGCTGTCTCTCCCTTTGTCTGGAGAAAATACGTGCTCTCCCAGGCAGAAGTAGTTGGGAAGCACGGTGTTCCTGCTCAGCAGCTGTAATCTCAGCTCATTCCACCAAGCAGGCATTACGGGAACACGGGGTAATGTTTCCAGCAAATCTACAAAGGAGATAAGAGATGGCAAGGACAGACGTGCAGGATGAGATGGGATGTAGGAGAAAAGGAGAAAATGATGCTCGGCCAGACAGCAGACATTAGTGTGACTTCATTGAGAAAGAGCACTACAAAATAATCTAAAAGACAGAAGCAAAACTTCAAATGTTTACCAAGGAAGATCTTGACAGTAAGGTAGCCATAAATAAAAAGACCAAGAAAAACTGATTCCAGTTTTACCACCTTGAAAACAAAGTGCTCTTCCACTGATCAAAGCTGTAAATGAAATCAGAAACTCACGCCAGCATGTCTTATCAGTTACACATTTACCGTGCAAAGTCAATATAGTAGCACAGAAATTACTGAGCCATTCTAAGAACAAGAGAAAAATAAATTTTCTCCATCTGTTTGAAGGAACAACCTGAGCTTGGAATGGATTAGTTATAGCTGGACAAAACTTGCTCTGCCAAAACCTGCCTACAAAGCCAGTGATCAAAACACTCATTTTTTTGCAACATGTCAAAGAAAATATGCACTAGAAAGTAGCAGAGGATTTTAGGATTGTAGTTTACCGTACCTAAGGGGAAAGTAAGAGAATAACTTCATTCCAGCACCATAGGATTCATTTGGTGCTGAAAATGAATGCATATCAAGGTCAAAATATGTTACAGAAATCAAAGAAATTTGAAGGCACCTGTTTTAACAAGAAATTGTATTTTAACAAACTTTTTTTTTTTTTTTAAAGGAGTAACATGGTGGGAAGGGGAGGGGAAAAAAGTGTGGGACACAAGATATAAGAAGTTCCCATTAAAGAGAAAAATGGGAAATGCACATTTCTTCTTTGAAAAATGGGTTAGGCTTAATTTTGTCCTTGTACTTACAGAAACTAATCAGAGAGATTTGACATTGCTGGGAACCTGCCAAGTGCAGCAGCTCGTACACGCGGTGCCACTGTAAGTCTCTCACTGCAGCTACTCAACAGAGCAGAATCACTTCAGATACCTGCTCGCCTCAGCTGATGGTGCAATCTCATGGTCAGTCACTCCCCGCCACTTTCTCCCTGCCAGAGACAGAGCGCAGCAGAAGGGAAGCACGGGAGCTAAGTGGGTTACATCACGTCAAGTCCTATCAGAAGTTATCCGTAAGCTGAGAGATGGGACAGTTTCTGCCACCCCCAAAAGCATTCCAGCTCAGATAGTTCTTTAAAAGGTGTCCTTAACTTAAAGAACAGTTTTAAGTTTAATGCACGAATCGTGCTCTTAGATTATTTAATGCAGGAAACACAGCTTTTTTTTGAAGGATCTGCAGCCAGTGGATGGATTTCACATGGTAAGGCTGGCAGGCTGTCTACTCTGCAACTGAAATGTTTTCAACAAGCATAGATGTTCTTAACCTACATAGCATAAGTAGTGCTACCATAAATAATGTTTCAGGCAAGATTCAAGTCCTTACTGTAGAACTGCCCACCAGGAATTACAGTCATGGAATACAGTTACTCCACAGCATTCAAGTCCATGTTTTCATGTTTTCATTGCTATTATATAGACTATTTAAATTAAATTAGATCAAGACACAGGTCTGTGTGTTTCAAAGATAATGGTTTTGGTGGCAGACATACATCTGATCCATCACTCTTGTGCAGGGTGTTCAACTTTTGTATTAAAAAAAAATATATATTTTGTTGTCAGTGAGTATCTGAAGGATTTTTAGGGATGTATACACTGCATGAAAAATGTCAGGCAGACAATGTTCACACCAGCATAGGCTATGAGTAGTACAGCTGGCAAAGCTATAGTATAGGTGGGCATATCACCCCAGGGAGAAATCCAAATCACATGATTATGCAGGATCTGCTACTGAGTGCTTTACTAGACTAAGTGTTTTACTTACAGTGGCCTCACAGATCACAACCAGCACAGACTTCGTAGTGCAAATATGCAAAGTGGGTGTTTGTGGAAAGGTTAGCCTATGAGCAATGACTCCTGGGCTAGGTAATGTCGTGCACTATCATGACTGAAAAAATGAAAAGGTAAAGGGTGCCTGTTCTCTTCTTCTGTCTTTCTGTGACTGGGAACGTGGGATAAGGAATGAAGGTTTACTGCTTTCAAGTTATTCCTGGGTGCATCCCATCACTGCCAAATCAGTAGGGTGATGCAATTGGAAATCCAAATAATAGCTAACACTGTTGAAACATCAAGACACCAACCATGCTTAATTCTTACAGTTTGGGGCTGGGACCTCTCTCTAGCAAAAGGGCTGTAGGAGCTATTGAAGGGCCCAGCAGGTGTCAGGGATGCTCAGTGTTTTGTGAGATCATGTATTCGCATGCAAAGATTCTTGGTAAAAATATGTTTCCCCATTTAGAGCTACGGTACTTTTCACGATGACATCATTTCAGCAGTGACAAATATAGCTGAGTCTGCTCTTTCCTACGCCGTATAAATCCCTTGACCTCAATCAGATCACTGCTGATTTACACTTGTGTAAATGAAGTCAGAATCCAGCCCATGGTATTCACAAATGTAGGCCAGAGTAAGCATTACTCACAGACAAGAGACAACCCTTCAGAGGAAGGAAAAAAGATCATTTTCATGCAAATATCCTTAATAATAAGGAACAAGAGTTAGAAATAAGAGTATGAATGAAATGCAATCAAGAACTGCTCTGAGATCAGATTTGCTTCTAACTTTATGATGCTGCATCAGCTGCTCTTAAAGCAGCTTAAGCCCAAAATTTGACCTACCTGAAACTTGTTATATATAATTTTTCATCAGGGATCTGTGAGCTAACTCAATCCCTAGGCTTGGCTTTGAAGGTAGGTGGAGGTGCTCAGCTACTTGCAGGGTTTAAAAAAAAATTGATTGCTGTGTTCTATGAAAATGGAAACTTTTTTTTTTCCCCTAATATCCAGCTTTGCCCTCAAATCGTTACACATTATCTATTTATTTATGCATAAATAGTGGCATTATGGTTTGGAGAATAGGGGTCCTTTGATGGGAGGTAAGCTTGACTAGCCTATGGGAGTTTACTGCTATGCATGTAAATGAGGACATACATACAAATATGCAGAACAGACAAGTGAAAATATACAGCATCTCTTTAAAATGAAATACTTTGATTGCTCCAATCACAAGAAGTTGTAAAACTACCCTGAAGAATTAACAGCCTCAGTACATGCTAACTACATCCATCATAAATTCGTCTTTAGTTTCTGTTATCATATCACTGTCTCTTGGGACCCCCAGTCCTGTCATCATTTGCCCTTTATAATTTATTCAGCTTGTACTTGCCTGAATCCTTTCTACTTATCATTCATCTTTACAGTTGTACATAAAATTAGATTGATCCTCCTATGGCAGACACGTCAGAGAGAAAAGTTGTCATTGAATAACACATAAAGCAAATGAAGGTCCAGCAAAAGCTTTTGTTGAATAACTTGGAAATCATCCTCTGAGATCCAAAAGGTGTCAAATTAAAAAGACAAGACAATGCTACCTTTATAATTTATTTTTTTTGCACATCATTTTTCAATTGCCACCAAATCTCAGGCATGACTGGGAAGCCTTTTTCCCCCTTTGCATCTCAGGCTGAGTGTGGTTAGCCACCACAAAGGTGATGAATACACCAGCCTCAGCTGAGATAACAGTGTGCATCCAACACACTGGTTCTGTCAGGATGCTGGCACTGTATTCTTTCTCTGCAAAGCTCTTTGGACTGGGTAGCAGAGAGAGAGTTTACTTTGTATTCTAGAGGCTGCCTTATAGGGGTACAGAAGCCAATCTTTAACTAGTGAAATGGAACTTTAATGTTTACCAAGCAGATAGGAGCCAGGTGTTTCATCTCATCTGGTGAACAGAACAGCACTGTCAAACTACAGAGGTTTTTAGCAAATGGAAAGTGCATATAGCTTCCTCTTCCTCTCCTCTGCCCTGCTTTATCCAAAGCAAGATCCAAAAGTACTTTTACTGTCTGGTCACTCAGAAGGAGGAAACAAGGGCTAAAAAAAAAAAAAATATCACTTTAAGCATGACATTGACATCCAAAGATCTTAAAGGGAGAATTTCTGGAGAATTTCTGAAGGACTGGTTGGTTTTATTTTTTTTTTTTTTCTTTTTTTTTTTTCTTCCCAAGTCTCTTACCTCAAATCTGGTTTTATTCCTTTTCATCTTCATTTTTAACTTCAGAAAACAGACATGTTTCTCCCAAGGGAACAATTAAATGTGTTTTCTTTCAAAATCTAAAGGGCATGGTAAGCAGTCTGTGTGTTCAGCAGGCTACTTTAATCAATGGAACCCATCCAGCCTACCACTGCTGACCAAATTGCAATTTACATCAGTAGAGAAAAACTTTTGAAATGGGAAGTTGTGGGAATATAATACCATTTTTGGCACAACACAGCATGCAGGGTGATATGTGGTTTAATGGTTTTCTAACAAGCTTTGAAACATTAAAAAAAACAAAAAAGACAATAAGATAGTAAAATTTCAAGGTCTGCTTAAACAGTGAAATCCATGCTATATGTGCAAGACTTCTGAAGTCCACATGACACTTATGTCTCATTTAAGCCTTATTACATGGATTTAAGAGAGTCCAGAACTTGCAAGGTACCCTCCCTCTTCTCCTCTATGCTCAGGTGCCTTTCCTCACATATACATAAATATTTAAGTCAGGTAAGACCAGTAATATTGGAAAAACCTTTTTTTATTAACACAACCAAACAATCAAAAAAACCCCCAACAAAACAAAAACCAACAAAAATAACAGAAAAAAACCCAAACCATAGGCAACTGTAATTAGATGGGTTTTTTTTTTTGTTTCTTTAAAAAATGGGTTTAATATGAGTTTTATGAGCTCACCTGTCTTCTAATGTTAAAGATGCATATTTTTGCATATGATGAATAAAACAGAATGCATTGCTTCTAGATGGCAAGAAGAGACAAAGAATATCAGAACAGTTTGGGAGAAAACTAATTATGTTACGCACTGAGAAATTTAGCATACCAGTAGTACCACTGTCTCTTTCAAGAAGAATAGATACAGTAAGAAAACTCAGCCTATTTCCCAGACTGAACAAGCCCTGCAGATTGCTGAGGTTAACAGTTTCGTACATACTTAATTTCATAGTTATTCTTTGCAGGTCTTACAGGAAGGTTTTAACATTATGCAAAGAGACAGTGCCTCCAACCAAGTATACATGGACTGCTCTCTCCCGTTGCCTGAGAGAGCCACAAAGAACTAGAGGAAGAAAAATGCTGCTGTGCTTATCATACAAGAGCTCAGTTTATTTGTGCTATAAATAAAAGTAGATCTTGATAGCGTAATTACATTTCTCAGCATTATCCTCTGCCATTCACTTGAGAAAGAAAAAAGAAAGGGGAGAAAAAGTTCGCTTCACTATAATTTGTAATCAAAACGACTACACTTAAAACATAATTTTATTTCCCTGATTTCATTTCCTGTGGAGCTTTGTGGGGCAAATAGATAATATTATACAAAATCTTCAGGCAGATAATTCTCCCATACATTGCTCTGTCATTGTCTAGATCACTCTCCCCCTTTGCCTTGCTTTCCTTGGGACCACGGTCTGTGGTTTTGATATTGCATTTTATCACTGTGGGATATACCAGCATCAGAAATCCCAGGGGTGAATCAACTTTTACTTTCTCTAATTTCTCTCCACTGCTCCCCCAAATTACTCTTCTCTCCCTTGCCCTAATTCACTTTTTATAATGTGAGCTAAAAAAAAAAAAAAAAANAACTAAAAAAAAAAAAAAAAAAAAGGTGGTTTCTCACTATGAAGGATTAGCACAGATTATGGTGAACAGTGTTAATTATAGGTGAGGAAAAAGGATAGTGCATCTCTCCAATCTGTTCTTGATTTCCCCCGTGTCTGTCTGTCTGGTAATAAGCCTCCTTTAATCTGGCAGTCCCCTTGGTGAAATCAGCGCCATGGACAGCAATATTGATTGCTTCTGAGAAACCATCACAGCTGCTCAACCAAATTACCTTTGATATGTGACCTTTAATGTAATTACTGCAACATCAAAGCATTTCTATAAATTATTAAAGAACTAATATACTTCATCATCCAGCCACTCTATTATATGTAAAATAAACAATCACAAGTAAACACTAGAATTTGAATTGTCCAACAATCACAAAGTGCTCTTTGCACATACATACACACTGTGCTACATTAACCTTCCATTTTCGGCAGAACAATTTTAAACTCTCCAAAAGAACCTAATTTACTCATTCAGATTAAGAAGATCCAAATGATAGTTTTATGTTATACATTCCATTCTTGTTGCTTCAAAATATGTATCATGATCCCTTCCCACCCAAAAACAAAGTGCCATAAAGACTTTATTAATCAACACATACCTGCTTGGAAGTCTTTTGATTATTCCACAAGATGAGTTTATGTCCTA
Organism: Promerops cafer; assembly: GCA_013398275.1. Classification (NCBI taxonomy): domain Eukaryota; kingdom Metazoa; phylum Chordata; class Aves; order Passeriformes; family Nectariniidae; genus Promerops; species Promerops cafer. The sequence goes on from VZSE01014927.1 coordinate 969,669, forward strand.
CATATAACATAGAAATATGTGAAACATATTCCTGTCATCCTACAAAGCACATCCAGAAAGTAATTACTGTAAAATATGTGCATGTAGCCACTCTAGTAAAAACAAAGTGATACATAGCTGAGACACACGGCATCTGAATCTGGACAAAACCTCCTCATGCCTCACCATTTCCATACATTACCATTAATGTGCATATTATTAAAAATTACTCAGTCCTGTGTTTTATAATACAAATAATACAAATAGCAATATTGCAAGAGCAAGAAAGTGTACAGTTTACTGGGGAATGGGAAAGAATGGCTTAGTCTAGTACTATTTATTTTTTCCTATACCATGCCTGTTAATTGTTTCTGATGCCTCCTCAGTTGTGCTTTTTGTGTCACAGACAGTGGAGTGTCAAGACAAGATGTTATATATGTCTCATTTGTGAACTTATGAGAATAAGGACTTAGACCCCTGACCTTAAAAGTGCCTCTTATTTTATGGTGATGAACTATGGTTGATATTTTTGGTGCATGTTATCAAGAACAGTCAGGTAAGTCATAAATAATTCTCTGCTACTCAGATAGGAACCATAAAACAGTATCCAGGCATGATACTTTATCAAGAGACAAGACTGGTTTCCTTAAATAAACGACAGTGACATCATTCAGAGGATGAGTTCAGAAATTTGGCAGAAAGCTGCATGAAGAGTGTTTGCTGGTGGAAAGTAAACCTTTATCCTAAGACAAATAGAAATGGAAATGAAAGGAATGGGAAAATCAGTGTTCAGAACTCTAAGAAACCTGGTTGCTCTTTTAGATAGAGGATTCACTGTTCCCAGTTCAATGAGATCCTGATGTGTCTCCTGGAAGTGTATAAGGAAACAAAAAGAAAAGCCTTCTAGAGGCAGTGTGGCCAGCATGGAGTATATGTAACAGAAATTACACAAACCAAGGAAGAAATTGTTTCCCTGTAGTCTAGAATCAGTCGGTGCAGCCTTTGAAGGAAGTCTTGATCCTAATGCAAAAGATGGACAGAGATTTTACCTCTGTCCAAGAAAACAATTTTGACTTTAAGACTTTCGTGATTTGAAGTCTCTAACACAGAGATTGAGATTCAGAACTGTGAACATATAAAGAACTTGGGGAAAAAATAAAATCCTAAATCATCACTTGCCCTCCCTATCCAACACCTGAGTCCTCAATCTCACTGACCCACTGTGTTCTTGAAGATATTATTATCATACAATTTCAGGATGATATTTTAAACTCATAGACAAGATAGAGGTCCATATGCAAGTGAATGATCTGGCTCCTAATAAGAAGAGCAAATAGTCTCAGTGGAAAATCTGGAATTTCAATTAGTCTTTTTTAAATACACAACACCCTATTAATCACATATCTAGTTTTGATAAATACATATTTTATTTCAAGCATATTTCAGAACATTTCAGTTAAAATATTACCTGAAACATCCTCAACATATTCTTTTTTTTTTCTTTTTTTTTTTTTTTTTTTTTTTTCAGGATCCCCTTTTATCATTCAGGAAAGAGAGAAGCAAAAGGAAAATATTGGAAGGGGGAGGAGGAAGAAAAACTTAAACCCCCCCACAAGACTGATGTTACTTTCAATCTGCTGCTAAGGAGTTTCTAGGAAAAAAAAAATAATTCAGAGGGAGTTGTCAGCTGAGAGAAATATTTTTAGGCAATGAAGTATGTATATATTTGCATAAGGTATGGCCTTTTAAGCAAAGATAGATGTAGATGAGCAAGTGCGTGGGCATCTCCATACTGGCAAGGTGGCTTAGAGATAGGTAAATAGACCCAGAATGATGGAAACAAGCAGAGCAGAATCAACACTTTCCTCAGAACACAGAGCAAGGGATGTGTCTTAGATCTGGTGGAAAGGTAGGTTATAAGTACACAAGAATCAATCATCCAACACCAGCTAATAAAGACAGACTTTTGGATAGATTTCCTCTCATTTTAGATGAACCTGGAACCCTCAGAAGCCCACTCTTGTTACATGATCACTGGCTCCTGGTCATTGTGAAACCAGCCCCATTCCAGCTAGAGAAGCACTTGGCTGCTCCCAATCCATGTACTCTGGCTGAATCTCAATAGTCTCTCTCCCTCCCCCGGGTAACCACTTAACTAGAAACCCATCCCAGCAGGGCAGGTCTTCCCCACATAATGCTGATTCTATTTTTAGTTCTGCTTGTGTTGTCTGAACCTTAGATCTTGCTCATGTGAATAATTTTCCTCATTATCTCGTGTGCGTCTTTCCTCTCTCTCTCTCTTTTCTCCTTGTCTCACCGCCTTTCCAATCTGCTACAGCTGCTTGAATACTAAAGTAACTGAGTCAAACCACTTTGTCATCGGGAATATGTTTTCATTCTGTGATAACTCAATAATGTGATCTGTTTCTTGATTTCTTTCTCCCAAACCTTGCTTCAGAGGTGAAAAGTAGTGAGAGGAAGCAACTGGTGAGGACTTCTAACACGTCATTGTAGTGGTCACAATCCTAAAGCAGTTCCTCAGCTGAGTAGGACTGGTAGAATCCAGTCTATAACCAGCTGATTACTGTTTTCCTGACTCCGAATAAGGGCAAAAAGCTTTCAGTTTTGTGCATGGAAACCATTTGGGTGGGTTGGTGGTATCTTGATTTTATTAGCACAATGCAAATAGTGAATCATCCAAACAAACGGAGATTTTATGCTTCCACATCTGAGATGAGAGCATAATATGTAACCCATTTTAGACTTAAAAGAAAAAAAAAAAAAAAAGAAAAAGTTATCAGTCTGGACTCACCCCCGGCAGTGTCTTCTGTTCATGCAGTGCACTCTGGGCCTTTAGAGCAGACTCCCTTTCGCAGTATGTTAGGAAGGCACAGCCTGAAAAGAAAAAGAAAACCTCGGTAACAGCACTGTTTCAGAGAAGATTCTTCTGAAATTGAGACATAGAACAAACCACTTTCCTGTCACCATCCCATTCCCAGTAAATCAATCATAAAATTCTCAGCGTGTCAGTAGTAAGAGTCAAGAAATGAAGCTATCATAGCTTCCTCTGAACCCCGGTGGAAAGTGAACAACTGTGTACCCGTGAGTGCTTAATTTTCCTTCAACACATGCTTAAGTGTCAGCTACAGAAGGCTTCAAAGGATTAGGGCTCTCAAAGGTTCCCCATGATGGCAAGGTGGGGCTTGAGATGCCACTCCAGCTCCAGCAGAGCACTGGGAACAAGCCCCTTGCTGCCATATGCTGAAAGGTCCCATGCCTTTCTTTTGCACCAATTTCTTTAAGAAAAGAGCATACAAGGACGTTGAACTTCCTACTGCAAAGGAAAATTTCTATTGTTTAGCCTGACTTGCACCAAAAACTCATTGCTCTTTTTGGATCACACCAAAAGCCACCTCCTTGCACTGGCTGCTGCAAGGACTCACTGGCTTTCAGTCATAAACACAATCATGCCAAAGGCCAAACAATCACTCCAAAACATCCCTGACCCATAAATCCCTTGAACTTCAGAGATACACCAATGGGTTACATCTTTGATTCTTCCAAAGATTCACTTATCAACTACAAAGCCTAAAGCCTTGTCAAAGTAGAACCCTGCTGTGCCTTGGCTCCCCACCTCTATGCTTCCCTTCTGGTAAAACTGGTTGGTGTTGCAATATCTTACTCCATTTTTGTGTCTGATGTGATCAAATTATTTCTTCTTACTGCAGTATACTGAAAACCTGCCAGTTCCTGCAGCAAAAAAAAGTGCTTGTTATGCAGAAGACATTTTCTCTGAAATTACTACAGAATGTCTCCAGCTCCTTGAAATGGAGGTGTCATATCTTTCAAGGTTCAGGCAGCATGTCCCTCAAACTGAGAATGTCTTTCAAGAGCAGCACAAGTACAGAGAGACTACCAAAGAAACAAACAAGTCCCATAATCTCATCTTAACCCACCCACCCTCTCCCCAAGAATATACAAAGTACATAACAGGTGAGTAAACAGTAGACTGTAAACTTCTTTTCAGCTTTGATTGCCACTGTGAGCATTTCTCCATGCAATGTTCACTGTTTTTTCCAAATTGTTTCCTTAGATAATATTACTGAAGAAATACACACTTTTACATGCTTTTAATAGATTAGTACATACAAGAAAATAGGACTTTTTTTCTATAAATTTACATTTTTTTTCCCAGAGATTGTCCTGCAGAAGTCACCCTACTTGTCTCACAATGAAGCTATGATATGACATGAAAAGAAGAAAAAGAACATTTTTTTTTCCATTATTTCTTATCCTGTGTTACTTTCTGGAGGTCTTGTTACTTTTTGTTTATTCAGGCCAATCACATTTATTATGTCTCAGTAACTGAGATTCAGATGCAGAAGGTGACAAAAAAGGAGACTAAACATCATCAAAAGTTTGCGTACTTGGAATTATTTTGATTTGTTCCCCTCTAACTTTAAATGGATGAGTTTTCAGTTAGTCTGTATCCACCAAAGAGGAGGAAGAAATTGTGGCAGAGAGTTTACAGCTAGCAGAAGTATTGGATTGAAAAGGATCCTTAAAAGTCACCCATAGCCTGATAATCAAATGGGAAAAATGCTTAAATTTAATTTCAGTGCTAAATCACAGGCTGAGAGCTCTCTGTTTACTAGATACAATAAGAAAGTCTCCCTTTAGCAGCAGACGTGGAGCAGCTGATACAGTCTAATTAGGCACATCATAGCACACTGTTATAGAGATAAACTATGCAGTGTAAAGCTCTCATAATGATAGCTATATTTTTCTCCTCATTGTGATTGCCATGATGACAGTTCAGGGTAACAATGTCCTGCAGCTCCTGCAGTACCATGACTGTAATTCAGGCTGGGTAAGCAGAAGACAATTCTTCTCTGAAGGTGGATATTTTCCACCCAAGATCCACTGTGTGTGTGTGTGTGTGGAGGCAAGCTCTCCAGGGAGAAATCTCCATTAAGTTCCCTCCAAACCTGTTGTTAAAAGTGGTAGAAGTACCAAACTCCCCAAAACAGTACTCAGAATACATCCAATTATCACTGATATAAGAAACACAGTGTTATGGACTAAAAGACTTTGAAATCAAAAAGAAATCTACTCTCTCATATGATCAGACAAAAAAAACCTCTCCTGTTTTCCAGAGACAAACTGTATGCTCTGTGGAAATATTTCTTTTTCCCTTTTCATTCATATATCATGCACGCAAATTGCAATCTATCCCACATGTTGGGTAAAAAGTAATATCTTTATGAAAAATAATATCTTGTTTATTTTAAGTAAGACTCGGTTGCTTAGAGACAGTAAGAAGTTCCATTCCATCAGTGGCCAAATGAAATAAAGTAGAGATTAATGTTCATAGTAGGCCTCAAACCTGAACTTGAAAAGGACAATTCATGGTGATTTTTTGTCTTCCCTTTCCTTATCACAGGATTGCTCTGTAAGGCACATATGCAGCATTAGTCATCATCTAAAATATTATTTTTCAAAAACACAAAGCCTCTTATAAACAATATGTATCTATTATTCCATCCTACAAGAATTTCTATATTTCATCTCCTTGTGCATTAGGATGAAAGGCAATACTCTTTCTTGCACCACCCTGCCCACCTCCCTGAAACATTGGTCTCTACTTTGTACTGTGATGTTTAATGGAACGACAACCCTAAAAACTCTTTCAGGTGTTACTTTTCCTAGGCTACCTCTTTCAGTGTGCCTCCATATGACCCCTCCAAAAGGCTCTTCCTTCATGGAGAATGTTGCTTAGAAAACACAACACTAACCACTCAGGTTAGCACTATAGAATACAGCACCCTAAACAACTGAGTCTTGAAATAATGTCATATGGAGCAGCTATGTTTTTTTTTGGTTTTGTTTTTTTTTCCAGAGAAAAGAAAATGAGGAAAAAAAAAGTTTTGTTTTTGTATGATTTTCTTTTTCTTTCCATTTTGATTTCCCAGATGGAACAAAATTTCAGAACAATCAATTTTCCCTGCTGAACCTCATGATTGTGTACAGAACCACTTATTTCACTGGAAAAAAAAAAGAAGTTTTTTTCATAGTAAACTCCTAAGTAGCTCAGCTTAACTGCTCACTTGCCATCAGTTGGGTGGTCTGGGTGTGAACATGACTTCTTGGTGGAAGGCTTCATATTCCATTACAAAACATTTGCACCATCCATCCCCTTTGAATTGCCCGTGTTCAGCAGTATAATGAACATTTCTCAACATAAGAGTAAAGATAGTGTGAAAGCAATGCATTATTTCTATCCTCCACTTCTATGGGTGGTAATGAGTCAGTACAGTGCTTGTGAATTATATCGGAATTTGAACAAAAATTCTAATAGAATAATTGATAGTGAATGACTTGGTCCAAACTGCTCCTAATTTCAATTCCATTTTTCTCAAATACACTATGCATTCCAGACATATGTCAATCAGCTAAAAAATGCTGTGTTTGGATTGTGTCTTTCCAGCTGTTCATTGGCTGCCAGTGGACAGTGTTTTGGGCAAGCACATAAACATCTGCAAACTCCCACCTGTCAATTAACTCTGAACCTATTGAACTACAGTCTGTTGGAAGCATGAGGACACATCAAGTTGTCTCCTGGGAAACAAGATTGTTAAAGAGACGGTGGGAAACAAAAACAAAAGCTTGGGATGGAAAAGAAATTATAAAAGCTCTACTTTAATTTTATCTCCAGAGAATTCAATAGTGTAAATAATAATTTTATGAGATACAGATGGATAATGATTGTGGTTATGACAACTTCAACTTCATAGCAAGTCTCCAGAACATTTTGCACAAGGCGAAACTGTCAGGAGACACACTGTGAACTGAACAGAATAATTCTGAAAACTGAGAGCCAGTCACACAACCTGAATTGAAGAAGGCAAAGGCAGGACCTGGGAGAATGGACAACAACCCACTTAAGCAGAAGTATCCATGGAACCTGATGAGATGAACCCATGGGTCCAGAGGGAACCAGCAGGTGAAATAGTTAAGCCACTGTCCATCAAGTTTGGGAGACCAGCAAGGTACCCACTAATTAGAAAAGAGGAAAAAATCCCTATTTTTAAAAGAGAAATTAGAAAGACCCAGGGAACTACAGACCATGTTGGGTAAGATCATGGAGCAGAGCCTCCTGGACAACATGCTACATGAAAAATAAGGATGTGCTTAGTGACAGTCAACATGGCTTCACAAATGGCAAATTGTGCCTGGCAAACTACTGGGCCTTCTACAACAGGATTGTAGAACTGGTGGAAAAGGGGAAAGCAACTGACATATCTACCTGGATTTGTGCAAAGATTTGACACTGTCTCAAAAACATCCTTGTCTCTAAAACAGAAAAAAATTGATTTCAGGAATGGGCCAGTGGAATTGTCTGGATAGCCACACTCAAAGGGTTGCTGCCAATGGCTCAATGTCCAAAAGTGGAGAACAATGACAAGTGGTGCTCCTGTTCCTCAGGATTTGGTATTTGAACTGGTGCTGTTATACATCTTTGCTGGCAACATGGACACTGGGTTTCAGTGCACCTTCAACAGATCTTCCTCGAAAACAGAAACCTGGTTTGTGGAGCAGTCGACACGCTGGAGGGAAGGGATGGATCTTCACAGGCTTGAGGGGTAGTCCCATGCAAACCTGGGAAGTTCAACAAGACCGTGCGCAAAGCCTTTTATCCATTTTGGGACAAACCCAAGCACAAATACAGACTGGGCAGAGAATGCATTGAGAGAAGCCCTGCCAAGAAGGACCTGGGAGTGGTGGTTGATGTCAGCAATGCACACTGACAGCCCAGAAAGCCAACCATGTCCTGGGCTGCAGCAAAAGAACTGTGTCCATCAGGTTGAGGGAGGTGATTTTCTCCTGTAGCCCACCTTTGTGAGAGCCCACTTGGAGTACTGTTTTAATTTCTGGAGTCACAAAATTACAAAGGATGTGGAGCTGTTGGAGAGAGTCCAGAAGAGACCACAAAGATGATCAGCGGGCCTGGGGCATCTCTCTTGTAGAGACAAATTGAGAGAGTTGAGTTTGTTCAGCTTGGAGGAAAGAAAGCTCTGGGGACATCTAACTTAAGGAGCTGGAAGAGAGCTGGAAAGGGACTTTTTACAAGGCCTGAAGTGACAGAACAAGAGGAAAGATGGCTTAAAACTTGAAGAGGGTAGGTTTGGATCAGACATTAGGAAGAAATTTTTTACTGTGAAGGTGATGAGGCTCAAAGAAGTTGTGGATGCCTCATCTGGTTGCTCAAAGAAGTTGTGGATGCCTCATCCTTGGAAATGTTCAAGGCCAAGTTGGATGAGGCTTGGTGCCTTGGTCTAGCAGAAGGTGGACCTGTCCATGGCAGGGGAGTTGGAACAAAGTAGTGAAATTACACTGATGATTTGAACTCTAGTCCTTTGCCTCTCTTGGAAGAATTCTTGGCTCAGATGCTCACCTCAGCCATGACAATCCAGAACAGTTAGGATAACCCTAGGCACTGAGGAGGCTGGCTTGAGTGATCTAAGCCAATTTTTAATTCACAAACTTTTGTGACTATAGTGTATGCACTCAACCAGTTATCACAGCTTGGCTGACAGGTGATAACTTCTGAAACTACAGCCCTTCCAATACTTGTGAGTGTAACTAAAATCAGATCCATTGCCCAAAAAAAGATAAAACTTCCACAAGGCTGTCAGGTTTTTTGTTGTTTTTTCTTCTTTGAGTCAAATACCTTCTTGCTTTTAGTTACAAATATATTAGTTAACAGTGAGGATTTCTTTAACTGGCCTTCCTGTGTTGTGTCATGTTAGAATTCTGCACAACACATGAATTAATGAGAAAGAGATTCTTCTGTAACAGAAGAAAGAACACAGAGCAGCTCATAGTGTCTACTTTTCCCCCTACCATCTTTAGTGGACCTCATACCCTAAAACCCCAAAGCAGAGAAACCAAGGGCTTTATTCCAGCAGACCACTATGGACTTCCAGAAAGCAAACTGCAATCCAAGCACAACTCTCCAAGACCCTCATGCTGTATACTGAAACTGGAGGAGGTGAGTAATTCTGCGTACATTTGGTCACAGGCTAGTGGTCATGCTCCAACTCAAGAAGAGCCACAGTCTTCTGGAGGAGTTGGTTTAAGAGCAAAAACTTTACATTTCTGGGAAGAAAAATAGGAATTCTCAACTGGTCACAAGTCTGAGGATCTCATTTAGTGATTCCTGAATTTCTCTATGCCCTAATTACCTTTGAAAAAAATAGACCAAGATATATGAGTTATCTGTGGGGGACCAGAGATCTATGCCCCATTTTCCAGACTCTAGGTTTGTGTTTTAAGAGAGCTCCTTCTCTGAAAATAAAGAAATTCATTGCTTCAGAATTCAGAGATCTATTATATAGAGAAAGATCATGATACTTAAGAAAACTCTCGCCTTAAAATCAACATCTCAGGTTACGTCTCCCAGCTAGAATTTCAAAGTGAAAAAGAAATCTTTTTTCACTTTAACTATCCTAGCTCTACATGTCTGGGTTTGAAACAATTCTCATTTGCTCTGTCTACAGTGGACTGCCCAAGGTTTAATCACTTGAGGGTTTCAGAGATTGAGCTGAATTTTCTTGAGGGAGACACAATCAATAAAGACTTTTGGAACTGGAAATGTTTTATCCAATTTCTTCATCTGTTTCTCTCTCAGTGATTAACTACCTTCTGACAAAAGTTAACATCTTTGCTGGTAAAGAACATTCACTTGGCTAGAACTTTCTTTTTCTCCATCTCCCCTGCTGCACAACAACTGAACACTAACTGTTTAGAGAAAAAGATAGGAATAAAAATCTTCCCAGATATCAGCTTCCCTGTCAATTATATTGCAAGGCAGATTAACATCCGAAATGCCCTGCTGTGTGGAATGCTAATTTTCTTTTTCCTCTTATGCTATTTTCCATTAACTATTATGATGCTGTAATATTCCTGCTATAGATAACTTGATAGGGTTCTCTGTGTTAAAAACATACAAAAGACCCACTCATATGAACCAATACTAAAAAACACATTAAGATGTGCAATCTGCAAATGCAGAAGTTAACCATATTTACACAATATTAGCTCACTTAAAATGCATTTATGATAGTTCAAAATGAGACATTGATATGCACAGTCCAAATCAGAGTCAGTCCTCAGTGTAAGCAATGTTTAATTACATTTAGCAGTGTACAGGCAGACAGCAGAGACTTGAGCATCTGTTGGAATGTGTGTTTCAACAACACAGACAATGGTTTTGTCCTGATTTTTGACAACAAGTAGTTTTTAATGAAAACATCAGTTTTTAAAAGTCAGAATTTCTCATAGAAATTGATAACAAAATAGTTCACCAAGTTTTTCAGCCTCATGATACTATTTCTGACAAGATCCTACAGCAAGAGTAATTTATTCCAGGACAGCCAGTAGTCTGGGCTCTAATCTTGATCAGGCAAACAGGGTCTCAAGTGCAGAGCTTTGACACAGGAGAGCACATTGTCACTGACAGACCCCAAACCTGCATGTTTATTTTTTAAATAACACTACAGTTTCCCTCCACACCACTGCAAAACTGGAAGGCTTTTGATCTGCCAAACTTTCTTCCCCAGGATGGGGGAACAGTTTCTAGCTCTGATTCACACATGGATTTTTTTTTCCTGGGGTCTTGAAAGCTCCTTGCAAACTTGCTTTGAACGATCCTTTGCTAACTGATACACTCAAAACAAGGTGCACAATGAACCGTTGATTTGACATACCATGTACCAGGTCCTGTTCTCTTATAATTACCAATGTTTCAGCTTTAAATTTCGTCCTGAAACTTCTGAGATAATTTTTATCATCCCAGCCAAGTCAACAGAAGACTCACTGCTCAAGTTTCTGCAATTCTGACTATCCAGAACATTTTCTCCCCAGTACAGGTGTCTAATTTCCATACACACATGAAATGGCTAATGAATAGGGTCCTCATTAAAGAAATCAGAATGTAGATTCCTGGTTAAGATAGTTGTCTACCACAGAGAGTGCTGGTGTGCCTAATAAGGCCTGGAAATATTTAATGCTCTGGGTTACAGTCGAAAACTTACTTTTAAACCGACCAGCCTCACTTCAATTTCTCAATTGTTGCCTAATGCCTGTGGACTCCATGTTGTAAGGAGAGGTGTACGCCTTCAGGCCTTATTAATCAAACAATTAGGGCATGCTTTTGATTTAAAATAAGGAAAGACAGATATTAAAGTGAAAATAATGGCCAAATGCTTTTCTGGACCAAGCAACAGTGCTCCCAGTGTCTCAGAACTCTGCCATTGATGAAAAAGTCATGAACAAACTCTGGAGATCACTCATGTGCGAATAAGTAGATTCCAGCTTCTACTCCATAATGATGCGTCAAGTTTGAGTTAAAATCCTGATCATCTCTAAGCTTGACTCATTTCAACCTATTACTTCAAAGAAAATCCAACATAATTCTGTTACCCATTTTACATTGCAGCCTCAGGCAAAAAAAATAGCTTGAAATCTTCAAGATTTCTTGTTTGCAGTGAGGTGATAAAAAAAATATAGAGAAATTGGGGTTTTTTTGTGTCTTGTGATTCATTAGTGAAAGTCAGGAGAATATAAACCTGCTGTTGAAACAGTAACACTTAAATTCAGAATGTTATGGGTTAAATCTCCTTAGAGTACATGCATTAATTAGACTCTGTACCTGCTGTTCTGGGTCCTGCCTTTTGAGTTCTTTCTATTGTTAGCAGCATATGAATAACTCAGTGGATTTTCTAAAACATTTAGCTCTTTCAGAAAGTTTTCCTCTTCATTTTGTTTTGATTTTTGGATTCACTCCTTTTGGAGAGACTTCTTCAAGAATGCTCATCCAAGTCTCCAGAGGTTATGCTACTGTTAAACAACAGTCACTTTGAATGCCTTGAATCTTAGCAAAATAAAGCTAAAGCAAAACCATCTCTAAACTAATTAGATTGCTCTGCTACTTACAGCTTTGTCCAAGCCTTTCTTTTCTTCATCTATATAGAGTGGGTTTGATTTGGGTTTTTCTTCTCTTTTCTTTTTATTTCTTTTACTGCTCATTATCTTTCACAAGGGTGAGGAACAGACATTTCTTGGAAAATAACATCAAGTGTATGTGCGGGAAATGTGTTTGTACTTTTGCATAAGAAAAGTTGGTATTTTCACCCTTAAAAAATGTCAGGGCCATGCAGCAAACATCTTGTTGATAGCATCGTCAAATGATTAGTTATTTATGCTTTTGTCTCAGAAACATGTAAGTAGCTTGTTCTAAATACAGACTTGTATGCTCTCTAAACAACCTCATATTCTTTATTCTCTCAGACAGGGCACAAGTGTCAATATAGATTTCTGACATTTTCAGCTCAAGGTTGAAAGAAAAAGGCACTAAAACAACTGCAGAAATGAGCTATTATTAGACAACTCCTAGCCCATTCAAAAACAAACTATTGTAATTATCTCTACAGAGTTTTTGCTCTTACCAAGTTTGCCAGCCCACGCTTTTCTGATTCAGGAAATTCAGATTCAAAATGGAACCTTAAAATATCTTTCAAAAGCAATCTTATTATTCAGTTACTGAGTTTTTCTCCACACCACATATGCAAGAACTGTAAGCTGGACAACATCAGAACCTCTCTGCTAAGTTCCACAAGTTTTTGTTAAGTTTGAATTCAAGGAAGTACATCCAAAGCCGCCTTAGGATTTTTATGTTACAAAAGCAAATTCAAACCCACAAAAAATATATTTCCTGATTCCAGCTGATATAGAAATGAAAATCTTTAAGCAGCAGCTGCTCCTACAAGATGATCACCCTGAGACTAGAAGTCTCCAGAAACTTGTAAGAGTCACAATATGAGCCAGAGAAAACTCTACAATACCAGCTGGCTTCATGAGATTTCTGGAGACAAATTTCAGCTGTCAGAACAATTAACATCCAAGCTCCCATAACCAGATGCTGTTTTCCATATGTTTTGACTTTGAATAGCTTCTTCTATCCTCTAAGTGATGTTGGAAGCAAATAAGTATTGTCTCTTATCACCTATTTCTTTCTCTTTATCCTCCTTTCTCAGTTTGGCTTGTTCTTTAAGTATAGGTAGCGAATGGTGTGAAGTAGGATCAAGTTCTTCTGCAAGATTCCAGGGATGAAGTAATCTTCTCAATCAACAAACCTCTATCTACTTAGGGCTGAGAACCACGAGGCATAGTCTGTGTGTGTGCATGAGAGAGAAAGGAAGGTGAAATTAGGTGCTCTGGGAGCATGGCAGGAGAAAGATGGGAAGGGCTTCTTAAAGGCCCTGTCAATCAGTCATAACACAAAGGAAGAGAGGTTTGTCACAAGGGCAAGGGCCCCCACTGCCTCTCTGGCAAAAAGTTCTAATTTGGGCCATCTTTGCATGGCTTCCTTTAAGAGCCTGGCTCATGCATAAGTAACTTAGGAACCTAGACAAGGCAAGCAGAGACCGAATTAAGATCTAACCACCTGTCCAAAGCCACACAAAGAGTTTGTAGCAACAGTCAAACTTAAAATCTGCCAAGACCCTACCTAGAACTACAAACACCTATCAGTTTGTTTTTCTTGAACGTGGGCACATTCTTGTGCAGACTCACAAATACATTACATTCCCAGTAGATTATCTCAAAATGGCAACCTGGGAAAAAACTATTGTCCTTTTATCCAGGTGCATTTTCCAATCCACTACTGTGGGACAAATTCCTGGGTAACAAGTTTAAAGCAAACTGTGTAAATTTAAGCCTAAGACTTCAGAATTTTACAAAAGGTAAAAAAGGTAAAGGTTGTAATCTTTGAAGTGAAAAAGAAACAGTGAATTTAATTAAAACAAGATCTGTGCAATTTACAAAGCTTCAGCACACTGGGTTTAGAAAGGGCTCTTGTCAGGCTGAAGTAAAGGAGATACAATTTCCTGACATGTAGATAACAGAAGGAAAATTGTGTAGTAATCCACTTCCAGAGACATATTTTGACCACATTTTTGTTGATCAACTTAAAAATTAGTGAATGCTGAGTATATAGTAAATTGTTTCAATCAAACATTTGAAATGGCTTATAGCAGAATTTTTTTCACTTTGAGAACTGAACTTGTGTTAGATGATGAACAGTGTAGACCACAAAACACTGCGGGCTGGCAGGAGGAACATGCATGATAAATGTCAGTTGTAGAAGAACTATCTAGCGAAGCAGAAGTTCTGATATTAAATTTAAACAGCACAGCAAAGAAGATTTCACACATCAAGAGGAATGGAGAATAAGTTGCAACAGATCCTAGAGGGTGCTGAGCCCCTTGGTAGTGTGGTCAGTCACCTGAATCCCTGCTGGGGAGGATTAGCCATGCCTAGAAGCTTGCAGAGTTCAGATCTGGAAATACAGGTAAAGAATAGCCACAGAGGCAAGTGCTCAACAGGACAAATGAAGCTGAAAGGCAGTAATGTCAAAAGACATTTTCAGATGATAGTGGACAATATCACATACAATAGTGTGTATGTTCTCTTCCAGATCAGACGCCTCCTTCCTTTGGTGTCAGTAGAAAACCCACATCTGAAACGATCCTGTCAGCTCTGATCACCTACAAGCGTTCAGAAACACATGGAAGGAAAAAAATGGAACAGAAAAGATGAATTTCAGAGATGAGTAATAGAAATTCATAATGGACTGGGAGGACTGACTTACGAGTGAAGATTAACTAAATGTGTATGACTTGGGTAAATGATGACTCAGGAGGATAGATGATAAAAGGCTGCAAATCTTGAAGGTATAAGCACAAAGATTGGAGAAAAGTTGTTCAGGGTGATACCAGGGAACAATAACAGGAAATTCAGCATTGGAACACTTAGCCTGAGTTTTAGGAATGTTTCCTCACTATTCAGAATATTGGTGTTTTCTCCTCCGGCACAGCCTCAAAGTGGCTTTTGCGTCTGAACAACCTGTTAGTCTGGAATATATTTAATTTAATTTTTGTTGGCATTTATTTGCATGAGTGTAGTGCATGACCACATAACCTGGGCTTTTCCAGATCATACAAGTTCAAGGGCAACAGTGGAATAATCTCCTAAGCATGACTGAGGAGTGTCTATGTCTGTGTGTGTTGAAGGCAGGGACGGAGAAAAGGCAGGGAGGCAAAAGGCAGAAGAGTTAAATCAACATGGAAGGGCAGAGGGTGCTTCTTAGTGCAAACTTTTACCTCAGTAATTTTCCAACACCTTTCTTTGTCACTGTTCCATCTGACTGTTCTGTAAGGTTTTTGTCTCCTTAATCTGCTAAAAGGATTTCTCATAAGGAGAAAGAAATTCTTGCAACCCTGGAAGAGAATCACAGCCACAGATTCTTATGCCATTTAGGACAATTGCAAGCAATAAGATGGAAGTTTATGACCCTACAGAAGGTAAAAGTAAACATTACTAACTGTCTCTCCCAGCCATTAGAGCAAATCAGTCCTTCATGGAACTTTTATTACTTAAGTGACTTGAAACCATAAACAAAAGCTAATACTGATCCAAGAGCAAATGCATTCAGAGGGCCTCCATTTTCCCCCTTCTCCCTATTTCTAACTTTAATGATTCTATCCAGGAGTTTAACACATTGCCTAACCCAAGAGAAAGCTCATATTTTAAGAAAACAGTTTCAATAGCCTTTCTTAGTAAAAAGAAATCAGAATGTCAACTGACTGTGATAAAATTTGCATTAAAACACCACTCCATCCATGGTCAGGTGGGCAATTGGCAGCAATTCTCAAGGGGTTGAATGGAGCTGAGCAGGCAGCCAGTCACAAAATTCTCCTAAATTGTATAATTTTTTTTTTTATTTTATAAATATTAATTTCAGGGAAAAACACAGAATCAATCTCACACACACACTCACACACACACACACACACACACACACACACACACACACACACACACAGACACACACAATTATAATTTTCCTAGATTTTTTTTTTTAATAAAAGTTTAATATGATGTCTTGCTTGGTATTTTAGTATAGATTGAGAAGTTCTAGGCCAGAAATGAACAGAAAGGCATGTCTGTACCAACACAGTACCAGCAAATAGCTCCCAGTGGGGAATTATTCAGACTGTAGAGCAGTCTCCTCAAAAGAGACTGTTGGAAGCCATTTTGACCAAGACATTAAAAGACAGATGAAAGAAACTTTCTAGGCTACCTCATGAATACAGTGACCTACCAAATTTTTCCCTGTTACCAGTCAATGAATCAGTGGATAGTGGATGCCTGAAAGCAGGCACATATCAAAGATGTGGTTACATTTTACTATTTTTTTTCTATCAGGAAATCTAAAAATAGTGAGCCAGCTGCTGAGCATCTCTGGGAGGCTAAAACTCACTGGAGAATCCCTGCTGATGTCAGAAAGTAGCATAGTAGAGTTTAATGAGTTTAAAAATCCCAAAGAACAACTACTGTTGCCTTCAGAAGTAGTGGACTAGAACGTTATATAAGGACAATGGTACTAGATCAGACAAAGCCCACCTTATTCAATATCCTCACTCCAGAAGCAGAGGCCCTGGAAAGATTATAAGCAGAGGATGTGCATCATGCCTATTCTGTGTATCCTTCTCAGATTTCAGCCTTGTGGCTCAGGGACTTCTGGTCCAAATGTGATCTCTGCATATTCAGTAACCACTGATGAAACCAAATCTCTCATTTTCCACAGCCATTTGCTATGTTTTAATATTTCTATTTATTTTTGTTTTGTTTTGTTTGGGGGGGTGGGGTTTGGTTTGGTTTGGTTTGGTTTTTCCCTGTAAACAGATTTAAGGGTTCTTGACTGTTTGTTTTGTGGTTTTTCTTATAATTTATAGTGAGGAAGTTTTCCAGGAAAAGTAGTAGACCCCTGGCTAGTAAGCTTCAGTCTTAAAAACATTTATTATAAGAGTCTACTTCCAGAACCACCTATAATCTGATTTTATGGAGCCCAAAGGTGAATCAAGAGGTTATAGATTTTGAAGTGTTCTGCAGGGCTCCCAGTATCTTACCAACCCGATTACAGACCCAGATATTCAAGATCCAAGTAGAACAGCTGGCAGAAGCATTGACTTGAAGCATTTCCCAAATATTTTGGTTCCTGTAAAACAACATTGCTCAATAGGGAACTAATTTATCACGGAATTTCTTCTCTAATCTACCTCTGCTGATAAACCAAATTTCTCATGATAATATGTTCTGCATGATAATGGGATAATACCCACAGGAGTGTTAAATAATATTTCTCCGACCCCCAGAAAAAAAAGAAACCTTACATACACTCCTTTCATCCCTTCCCCATCCTCCCTTGGACAAGGACTATAAAATCTCTGCAAGGTCCTTACAATCTCAAAAGTGAAAATACAAGATTTTGAAGTAATTTTTTTTTAAATGGAAATTAGAAGCCAGGAAACAGCAGAATTTAAATTGCCTCTATAGCAAAACTATATTAATATATGTATGCTTTATAGAAGATGTCAATTACATGATTGCACACTATTTTTCCATTCCTTGTACTTTAGCTTCTCTCACTGGACTTTGTTCCACTCTTGTACAGATCCTAGCAGATCAGCATCCTCATCAAAATAAATCCATGCAGCCACTTTCTCCAGTACAAATGAAGCAATTCTCTATCTGAATTGAAATGTGTGATATGATCACCATATGATTTAATTGCAACAGATTGGGTTTATCAGGATATGCAGAATGTTATGTTATAGCTAAGGCAGCAGGAATTCTTACCTTGGGAAAGGGACAAAAGAGGGAAAACCAGAAACTTCTTATCCAGCTATTATTAACTAGCAAAGGTGCTGGATGTCTCTGAAAGGCCCACATCTTCCTCCCAACCCCTGACATGCACACAGCACTTCTTTACACAGCTCAGACTCTAATCGTGCAGTACTTTGTCTTTTCCTTCTCCTCTCTCTACAGAAGGATTTCAGAATTGCTTCCCACCAGGATGCATGCCGTAAGAACTCCAAGCCCAGAGATGATGATGACATGTTTTGTAGATGCATGCTGCAGTTTGAAGTTGCCTCACCAAGCTTAGCAGCTAAACAGATAAGACTTAACATCGACAGCTCAAGCAGTTTAACACTGCGGTGTGTCAACAGGACATTTGATGACTCATGGTCAGGTCTGTCCAGCTGCTGAAAAACCCTCCTCAGTGACAACCTGCTGACACGCTGGACTAGCTAATGGCTGTGTTACTCTACCTCTTGTCTTTGCCCTCCATGGAGCACAGCCAGGTATCCACAAAGTCTTTCAACCGCTCTGCATTTCCATGTCTAAGACTTTCACAGTTTTTGAACGGATGCCCTGCAGCCATATCACTGCCCCTTTGGCTATGATTCCTGCAGACTCATGGAACTTTGTGTCCCCAGCAGAACTCCGTTTGTGAGGGCTTTACTATGCAGCTCACATCGCACACCAGGAAGAACTACATGACACCGGTCTTTCCCCTTACACATGGTTCTGTATTGTGTATCACATTGTGAATGGAAGGACAAAGACAGAGCAGCTTGCAGCTACTGTTTGGTCTGGTTTTGGTCAGCATTCAAGATTCATGTAGGTCTTCACAAATTTGGAGACTGCTTGGAAAGCTGGTGTTCATCTAGCAGGCTTTGTGTGATAGGTTGTGTTGTGACACTTTGAAATGCACACCCAGGGGTGCCCCTGTTCCAAACTGTTTGCTTAAGGTATGACTACATCCCTTTCTTAGTGTGCAAAAAGGAAAGGACAGTGGCTTAATCTCAGTGTGTTGCTCTAATGTTTTTTCCAGTAGTAAAAAACAAAGTATGTGTCAAGAAGGATGTTCAAAAATCAGGGAAAAGGGTACCATTGCCATTAACAAGGCTGTTGGGAAGGCTCAGCATGAAGAGGGGGTACCATTCCCACACCTGTATTCCAAAAAGTAGAATACAAAACCTGGAGCCAGAGAGATATTACCAAATTCCTGTATTATGCAAGAAATAAGAGCTTGTTCTGTCTGGCTGGCAAAATGGAAAAAAGCTCCACATAGATAGGATTGCTAGCTACATCCCCACAGTAAATATCAAGGAGAAAAGAAGCATTTAAAATAAAGGACAATGTTGCACAAGGACAAATAAGTATAAATTGACCATGAATAAATTTGATTTGGGAATTAGAAAAAGGTTTCCAACCATCAGAGGAGCGATGCTCTGGAACTGCTTTCCAACAAGGATAGTGAGAGCAAACGACCTAATTAGTTTAAAGATGAGGCTCGATAAACTTATGAAAGGGATTATGTGATGTTGTTGTCTGCAATGGTAGGGAACAGATCCTGATGAGCCAGAATTTCCCCCCAGTCCTGTGTCCCAGGCTGCATTCTGTCAACCTAAATCCTCCTCTGCAGTGCAGTGCTTTACCAGGCATCTCAGAGACCACTCTAAAACAAGACTGGCTTCCTTTTTTCCAAAGATCATACATTTCAACTTACATTGAAAGGGAACTTCTACTACTGAAAATGCAACCAAAAAAAAAAAAAAAAAGAGGAGGGAAAAAAAAAAGAAGAAAAAAGCACCTAGAAATCTTTATAGATGGTGGGAAATGAAGAACTTAGACATTTGTCATTGAAATAAAGGTGGGGGGAAGAAAGAAAAGATTATTTCTATTGGAAACTTGGGCAAACTACTCCATTATTTTGATAAATGAACATATACACAGGAAACCATTTTGATATTTTATAAAAATCAGTCCATGCATTTGTAAGTTTTGTTGCAAGAGGTAACACATCTAGATAAGCATATTAGTCATGCAAACCATATTTTCTGTTCAACTCTGAAAACTGAGAGCAGCACTCTTGGCTACCTAGCAGTTTCAGGTAAATCACAGAACTGTCAATTCACACCAATTACTATGAAACGGAGCCTGTGAGGTCAGCTCATCCAACCAGCTACCAAAATGCATGGCATACATAAAGCATTTAACATTTTTTGTCCAATCCTTTCCTAGAAACCTCCAGAAATAAAAAGAATCTACATTTTGGAATCATAGTGCAATATAAAATGCCTCAGTCTAAATCCTAGTAAGTGTTAGGGTGGCAGGTGAAGAAGATTTAGAATATAACCACTCCTCCTTTTCCAATAAAAAAGCCTTATGCTACATGTCTGCAGAGTTAAAGCTGTCCCAGTATTACCCCAACAGCAGTCTTGATATCAGCCATTATTTTTTCCTTAAGATAACTGATAAAGTTCCCAGGAAAGATGAGTCTTGATATGCAAAGCAGTTTCACAGTGCAAGGGAAATTATTTTCTGATAAGAATATAGAGCAAGTACCTCTAGTGTCTTGAGAAATCTTAAGGGTGTCATAAACTCACCACAAAATTCACAGTGGTTTTATGCCTGACCACTCCAACTGTGTTTCCATCCATGTTTCTCAAGTTAGATCACTTCAGTCATGGCTATTAAAACCACAGGGACAAACCTCTCCATTTCTATAATTTCCAAAAGAAAAATGGGCTGCACAGACACAGTCCAGGGTGTCAGATGTCATCTCATCCTTCACCTAACGTAACTGTCCTCTATACAGAAGAACAATAGCTGATGAGTACAGTGTATTAAACTTCCTAAGCCATAGGGTATTTTAGCCATGTTGTATGATTCCTCTTCTGCACCAGTGCAACTGAAAAGAGAGAAATTGCTATCCCTATTTCACAGATGTTGAAAGACTGCCTAGAAATAAGCAGAACTCTGACTACCTTTCTCATCTATGCATACAGAGTACTTAGTAGGTCAGGACTGTTTATCCTAGATACCAAGTTAAACCCAGTGCTTTGCCTCTTTCAGCTTTTCCCAGCTTGTCCATAGAGCATTTTACCTTCTCTCAACTGAGTCCATAAAGAGATTTGGGATCTTTTCTGAAATGGAAGATGTTCTACAGCTACAAGCTGTTATAGCAACCAGCCTGCCTACTGCTCTCCTGGGCACCTGCATTATGCAGAGCTTGGTGTTCTCACTCTTCGCTTCAGGATTTGGTGTGACACTTCTAAAACACAGTAGAATAGAGATAGGATATTTAAAAGAGATAAAAATCCTTAAGATTAGCTTCAAAAACTTAACTTTTTCCAAAGTTGCCAGGAAGAGAAAATTTGAGACCTAAAGAGATATGGATATCTTGGAGAGAAGCTCAGTGAGTAGGATGGATGTAAAAGAGTGAGGATGATACTGTGGCCAACATTAATGTCTGCACACCTTGTCCCTCTTGCTTTGGTTTTACATGTTAAGAAACAGAAATGGGTTCCTCTGTAAAACCTGTCCTCCAGCTCACTTTCAGGATGCATGGCCAACTCTAAGTCAACAGATTAACCACCTCTCCCTGATTTCGGTCTGGAGAACAGGACCGATATTTCCAAATGCCTGAACAGTTCTTGAACCTTTGAACTCCTCCACAAAGAGCAAACAGCTCCTTCCTTCCCTCCCTCCCACTGCAATGTCAAACTCTTTTCCTAACTCCCTCTTACTTCTGCCACATGACATTCCCGAGTTTTACTTTAAAGATGAGCCTGTTCTGGAATCACGCACACACCCTCCCCATTCTTGCAGGAGCAGAATAACATATATTCTGAAGCACACTTAAAGATGTTTAAATGTATATGTAATGGCTCATCATTCTCTATCTTTATGAGACAAAAAATGAATGTCAGAATCTTCTTTAAATTCTCTGAACTCACTTAGGAATCACTTTCTCAAATCACTCTGGAAACTTCACCCAATGTTTTATGCCTTTACTTATGCCCTTTTAAAAGCTGCCAAGCTGCATCTTTAAAGCTTGGGCTTTATTCCACCAATTTTGTGAACACAAGCCATTTGTGACTCAATTCCCTAAGGCACGCAAGAGTCCAAGAATAAAAACACACTAACCCAGATGATTTTGAGGAGGTTATTTGGGAATAGGGAAAGAGAAGGAAGAAGGTGCAAGGCCAAAACAATGACATTATTCCCGAAAGAAAAGTCACAAATTTGATGTTTGTAAGGAGCTTTGTTCTGAATCAAAAGACTGTGATGAGTCTTTCTGTCCAAGGAAGGAGGCAAAGAGGCCCAAAAATATCAAAACAAAGCTTCATTTTTTGTGCAAGTTGTTTCTCTGTCTGTGTCAGTAACCTACTGCTGTATCTGTATATCCACATTGTGGACAAAGAATAATTTCCATTTTCACCTCTGAGCTTGATTTGTTCTGAAATCTTAGTGTTAAGTTTTGAGCAACTGAAGGACCATTTTAAAACATCCCTGGAAAAGGAATAAGTGGAGTCCTATCTACCCCCAATCTTGCAATTTTATGTCAATGACACTAAACACCAAGTAAAGACTTCCAAAATACTGAAGTCACTGAAAAGTGGCATTCTTTTTAGCTCAGAAAGGAGTTCATGGACTAAAGTTCAGGCATTTCAGACTAACTACTGCTGAAATCAGAGAAGATACAAGGATGGTGTATCACTGAAACTGGATATTTGCCTTTATGATGCTTAGCTCAGCAAGAAGGTTGATGGCGAGTTCTTTCCCTGCCCACTCTCCACCCTTCCATGTTCTGGCTTGAGGCTTTGATTCCTGATGTCTACTGACAGAGAGTTGATTTAGGACAGGTTGCTTACAGATCCCATCTGCTTTGCAGCAGCAGATGTCGGGCTCTTTCAGGAAGGATTTGGCAGCATCTTCTCCACTATTTGGTGTGGATCAACCACCATGGCTGCAGGAAACATTAAATAACAGAATGAGACAGGCTGAGCACAGCCGACTGGTCCCTCCATGACATGGATAAATATACGCTTTGAGCACAAAGCCTTTATTCTCTCTCTTTTCCCTCTTTCCCTTAGATCAAGCACACTGTGGGCTTGCACATGCCCTGCATTGATGGACAGCAGGTTGGAACTTGAATGCAGGCTTAGATCCAGGTTCCTTACACAGTGCAGAGGTACCCTGAGGCATTTGGGGAAAAGCTACAGTAAGACAAATCCTCTTGTTTTCAGCACAGAATATAGACAAAGCCACAACGTATCTGGATGGGGAGCAGTTGGCCTCGTTATAGAGTGTGGGGAGTGAGAACAAAACTAGGCTCTGGGCCTGACCAAAGTTTGGCTCTAGTCCTCCATGGCTTTATTCCTGTTTCATCTACAAATGTGTGAGTCTACGATTTAGTAATAATATACTTCTTGACTGACCTTTTCTGGCAAGTTAATGACAAGAGGGAGTAATAAGGACATGCTTTTTAATCTAACGTCAGTCAATAATAGTATACAACTAATAGACTTAGACATCATACATTCAATAATTGTTTTTACTTAAAGCCCTTACAGTTTGCCCACTGAGACGCAGCATGTCAGCAGCAGTCACTGCCTATTGATAGGCACTGGTGAGACATTTATTCATACCTTCCTGGCTACTTTATCTCCTCCCAAAGCATCCATCACTCAAGATCTAAGCACTGAGATATACATTCATTTATATACACACACATTTTGGCTCAGGCACCTCAGAAGCTGGGATCATTATACATTTCTCAATAGAAAGCTAGCTCTCCTCCATTTATTTCACTTCATTTCAAGAGATTATTTATACCCTCTAATACCTAGAAATCTCAACCAGAATCATTTTTCTTCATGTTAAGAGGAACATGCATACCTGGGACCACATTCAGGTAGGTTGTACACAAAGCTTTTTCTTAAATTCAGTGTGTCTTAATTCCTTTTCAGAGGACTAAATAAAATACTGAAGAGGGAAAGAGTGAATAAGAAGCACTCAGAGCTCCAGAAGGATTGAATCAAGCAGAATGTGACCTCAGTCAATGGCCAAGGAGTTGAGGGGATCCCTGCACCAAGTGTCATAATGCTATGACAGAAACATTTCCTTGCCCAAAATCACCTATCTAGGAGCAGAATCAGATTTTTTTTGTCTCCCAGAATTGGTCCAGAGTACTCCTCATATATAATTGCCACTTAAGCACCAGTAATTTTAGAGAGCATAGAATATATTACCAGGGGTTCAGTTAGAGCTATCTAGGATGACAACAATTAACTATTTTCTTTTCATATGAGCATTATTCTTTTTATTGCTTTTGATAGGGGCAGTAGAGGCACATTAATAGTTAGTTATTTAGATAGTAGCTGCCCTGGGGTTAAATTGCTAAAAACACCCATCTTGCCTGTTATCCTTATTTTGTTGGAAAGATTAGGTTCACCTCATTTTACATGGGCAAGATGAATGATCCAGTTCACCAACAAGGTCTAAATTGCAGTCTGTTGCATGCTGAAGTCTTCCATCGCTTGCTCTTGTCACAAACAGCACCCTGAAATCCATTTAGTTTCATTTACAGCAGATTAATTTCCCTCCGACCTTTGGCTCTGCTGCCAAACAGGCCTGAGACAGACAAGAGCTTTGGAACTGTAAGTGCATTTGATGATGTCAATCACTGGACCTCTGGGATATTCTTAACTTCTCATGTGCCATAACACCACATAGAAAATCTTTCTCCTGCTTCTGGATGTCATTGTCCACACCGACCATGTTGTTGCCAAACAAGCCCTACATAGTCCCCACAGCTGCCCATAAATGAAGATGGAATGTGAATATTTTATGTATTTTACACTTATTTTCAAATCTCAGTCCACATTACCTCTGACAGTTATGTTTATTTTATTTAGGTGTAATTTATAGGCAAATGCCTTATCATAAGGGTCATACTGCTCAAATTGCTAGGCCAGCAATTTTATTGCCTTATTGCCATTTTCCTGCCATTAGCCAGCGGGCCTTGAAGCACCATTAGTTTGCTTTCAAGACTCCATCTCTCAGAAAAAGAAAAAGTTATAGTCACTCTTCAAAAGGAAAATAACAGCTAAATTCAATGACTGCCTGTCATATTCTACACTAGAAAGGTCTTCCTTCCATTCACTTACACCAAGAGTGAAATCATCTGAATTGAATTCACACAGAATGCCCGGAATTCAATTCACACCAAGTTCACACTGAATGAACAGAACTGAATCCAGAGGGCACATTTTGTCCAGAAGAGAAGGAAGACAGTTTTCTTTCCCAGGCACAAGGACTGTGTGTGGTTGGAGCCTAGGAGCTACTTTTGT
The DNA here is from genome assembly GCA_013398275.1 of Promerops cafer. Classification (NCBI taxonomy): domain Eukaryota; kingdom Metazoa; phylum Chordata; class Aves; order Passeriformes; family Nectariniidae; genus Promerops; species Promerops cafer. Next base: position 994,760 of record VZSE01014927.1, read on the forward strand.
ACATCTTCCTTCCAAAAGGAGAAGAAACTATTCACATCCACTGCCAGAGTTCCACCCCTGTCTGGACCTCCCCCAGACAGAAAGCAAGGCTGAAAGGGAGGGAGGACAGTGAAACTACAAGGTGTGGTTGGGTTCCTCTGCAGTACTTTCCTCCCAGCTCAGCAGTGCTCAGGAGCATGACGGGAGTTGGACTCCTCGCTATTTCCAGGGCACCACCTGGCAGAGCCGCAGGACTTCTCATGTCACCTAGCCTCAGTGCCAGCCTCTTCCTGCAGCACTATGCAAGTCCTTCAGCTTTTTTTCTATGCTCCATGAATTTTTCATGGGGACTTCAAGGTTTACTGCAGCAAGTTAGACATTTCCATTAAAGAGAACACCCTGAGTGGAATCAGAAGCGTCTTTTCAGTCTCTGTTCAGGAAATCCTTTTGCAGAGTTGGCAATTGCTTGTGGAAAATTATTTTCCAGAGCACATCCAGACCCTCTTCCTCTAGCCATATGCTAAGAAATCATGCTTCATAGTATGAAAGGCCCAAAACTATTTGAAGGTCTGTAATTTTTTCTTTCTCACAGCTGTAAAAATTCTTAAAATAAGACCTTGATTACCAGAAGAACATACATTAAAAAAAAACCAAAAACAAGAAACAAGGGGAAATTTGCACAACTGAGTTATTTCTGTCAGCATGTCTCTTGAAATTAATAAAGTCCCACCTCCAGAAGATCCAATTCGTCTTCCTGGGAAAAAAGTGCATTCATGCAGCTAATTCTCACCTCAGTTTTTAACTATTCCTTGTTACAGTTGGGACTAAACACAAACATGCAGCAATGGGAGCAGTTCCTGCTATTTGTTTCAATAAGCACTCCCACATCACTTTACACCTTGAGCAATGTCTCTGATTAGTTCTTCACTGTCTCTTCTGTTCACCAGTATTTCAGAATTCATTTTGTTTAGTAAGTAGTAGAATAGTTTCACTGATTTCAGGTGGTGCACCACTGCTTCAAAATGATAGGTTTAAACATTAGTGAAATCTGAACATAGAGGCGCATTTTCTCAAATAGTCACCTATATTTTGTTGTATATAGAACATCTGATTACAGTGAGTTTCAAGAAACATTATTAGCCTTCACTGAAAGTGATTTCTTTAACTTAAAAGAAACATTGCCAGAAATAGAATAGAGTTGCTTCAAACTCTGTCAACAATTTTCTAACTTCCTGTGCCAGGTATTTAAGTGCATGAGAGAAACTCTAAGTGTATTGTTCTCCTTTACAAAAGGCCCTGAACAAATCTGCATAATTAGTATTAACAGTACCATGTAATATTGCATGCCTGTGGGTTTATATGCAAGACACTCCAGGCATATGAATTCATGAAGAAACATGGATATGCAATATCGTACCAAACCATACTTAGCACTAAAGTAGTGCCTTTTAATAAAAAAACATTTTAAACACTTGCCACAGCTGATAGAAGATTTAGATCATAATTATCACAGAAAGAGGAGCCCGAAGTTCCATGCTCAGTGCCAACTGCTAGGTCATACTCAACCATCTGATGGGGTATGGTTGTGTTGATGCCACCTTCTCCTCTAACAAAGAGTTTGTGTTTCTCATGTGCATGTATGAATAAGAGATCAGACAAGGCTGCGTTTGTTTAGAGTTCACCAAATACCTACCCATTTCATACTCTTCTGACTAACTGCTCCGGGAAAAAGGTTTTGTTTTCAAAAGGCTAGGTAGGGTAAAATCTTGCCTACACCACCAACACATGCCTACCTCTCACTTTTATGTAAGGGTTCCTACAGCATATTTTATAGAAACACTTCAGCTTTCACATGTGATTTGGGGGTTTTTTTGGTTTCCCCTTGGTAGCTGCTTTCTAGATATGGAGAGTCCCTCATGGTGCAGAGCCTACAGAACAATTGTGGAAGTAGAACTTAAAAAAAAAAAAAAAAAGTGTCTTGATAGAAAAGACTTTAGAGCTTTCTCAGTCTGGTTGCTTGAAAAGTTGTCCCTCTTCTCTGCTTGTCTCCAGCTGAAGAAAGATGCCATAGACCTACTATCCATGTCAAAGTTACAAAAACTGTCTATCACATCTTAGACACAATACATATGCACAAGAGAAGACTTCCAAGTTCCTCCACCATTACCATCTACAAGTAAGAACTGGAAATTTATCAGGAAGTTCTATTTTTCCACACAATGAGTAACCTGGAAACCAATGCCAGGTCTCTTCATTCCCTTCCCACCCCCCAAAAAATCCAACACACAAGGGCAGAAACCTTATTTCCACCTTGGAGCTGCATGATTCAGTTCTAAGCTCTGAGGTGGCCAACAACAGCTGACTTGCAGGAGATTTGCAGGGAGCGAGGTAAAGATGAATCCTTCATTTCTCCAGGGGAAATCTGAAACCTCATGACAGTCTGTAGAAACTGTTTCCCAAAGCCTCTGCACTCACCCTTGCTTTCATAGGTATACCCTGTGCCACTATAAAACTATTTCAGGCCAAGAAAAACACTGATCTCTCAGCCTCACTGCATTGCTACAGCTGTTCAGGAGACTGTGCCTCAAGTCCTGAGTAATGGTATCCCATCTTGCTCCTAGATCTCTTCTGACTTATTTTCAAAGGACAGATCTTGATTTCTTAGCAGTGGCTGATTCTGCGATTACATACATTCAAATATGAAGGGGGAATCAAGAGAAATTTTAAGGGCATGTGGATTTGGTCTTCTGCCAAAGTGCTTTATTCTATAATGAACTCTTCCTTTTAAGCCACTTTGCAGACACTTTGGTCTTAACCCAATATCAATAATATAGGTTAAATTTCACATGCTTAACAATATTTAACCCTGGGGCCTCTTCTTGGGCTGTTAAACATCAGACAGTACCCCAGCCTGAGGTACTGGGACAGTAGGTGAAAGCTGGGGAAGGAAGGCCACTGATGGGTAACTAAAAAGAGAAAGGAACACCTTCACTTGTTGTGTATGAGTTCAGCATTGCAAACGGTAAAGCAGACCTTCTCTTTCAGACTGTTTGTAGTTACATTTAAATAGTCAATAATTCATCACTTACAGCGAGAATGTTAAATGCAGAAAGGAGCAGAATGCAAATTGAAATGGCTAATCCTTTTTAGCATGATCCATTAACATCAAAATATTAAAGGTGAATGAGAAGAGACTTCATAGGCGAGTGCATTGGCCTTTTGCCTCTGAGGAAAGGTCTGTTCTCAAAGCTTCATTAGGTTACATGCATAAGTGGGTCACACTGGTCTAACAGACATTTGTCCATATCACAAAACCAGTGACAGTCTGCAAGTACAACCCAGAGCCTCCTGTAAAACCAAGGTTACGAGAGGACCCTGATCAAGTCTGTGCATCACCTAAGCTGTGTGTGGATCTGAGCACACTGCTTTGTTTCTTTAGCTCTGCCTCCCATCTGCAAGGGCACAGTAACTGCTGTGCATCCCCAGAAAGTTAAACCAATCGCTTGGGGATTGTCACGATAGGGGAAGGGAGAGGATATTAAAAGTGGAAATGACACTATCTAGAATGATGATGTCATTCTATAGGAAAGCTGGCAGGGAAAAGCTGAGCTGGAGAGTAAAGCAGCAAGAGAGGATGGAACTTGGGATGCAGTTTTACACTTTTACTGTGTTTTTGTTTAAAATCCTACAGAAAATATTAAAACCCTAACAGAATAGTGTGAAGTCAGAGACAAAGCAGCTTAGCAAGTACTCCCTGTTGATTTGGCATGACAGTCTCCAAACCCTTAAAGCAAATCAAAAGATCAGCTGTCCCATTTTAACAAGGATGCTGAAAGACTAAAAGACCAGCTCTGAAAGTAGGTGTTAGAAACTTTCAGAGCTTGAGCTTAACCTATTCAAATCGAACACTGACATCACCTCCGATGTTCTCTGCACAGCCAGAGGTTTGGTGTCAGAATAATGTTTTCAATTGTTTGTTGAGATATTAAGAGTTCTAAAGAACTAGAAAATGTTACAAGAGCAATATTTCAGAACTGAGCCCAAGGGGGCTTTTTTGGACTTTGGGTGTATTCATCTGGGACTGTGCTCATTCATCTTCTCTTCAAGACAACTTATTTACTCCAAGATTTTTTTGGGTGCTCATGATTTGGGTACTTCCCACCACACCACCACTTTTGCTTGTGAAATCTGTGCTCTGAAGCCATTTCTTTCTAGGCAGTGCTCCAGAACATAGCATTTCTACTGGGAAATGATGACTGCAAACAAACATAGCATCCACTTAGCAACAGAAAGAAAAAGAAAGAGAAGTGGGTTTTCTTTTACTTTTTATAAAAGGCGCAATAATCTCTTGCCTGAAGAGTAGTATAAGTGCTTCTCATAAAACATCATAAAACAATACAGTCCTGTAAAACCAAACAACATGTCAAAGCCCTATTTATTCCTTTCATTAACCTGATCTAATCCCAAGAAGTTTCTAATGGAACATGCATTGAATTGATGATTCTTCCTCTAGATCCTCAACTTACCCAAAAGAGGTGGAACAAATATAAATATATCTACACTTTACACTCAGTCTTAATTTGTTCAAAGCTTGGAAGAGCTTAAAAACCCACTAGTGCCTCACAGAAAACTAACAAATATTCCATTTAGAGAGGTTTTGGCTGCTTATGCCCTTGTTTCTCCTGTGGCATTCCCTTCCCCTGTAGCAAGGACTCATTCACATTGAGGATATGAGAATTTTAGTGATATTTGTAGTGGAAGGGCCCTTCCACTCAGCCCAGACCACCCCCTGTTAACGGGGAACTGTTGCCCATGGCCTTCAGCTGTGGAATAAATAATCAGGGAAACTGCATTTCCCCTTTTCAAGACCTCCCCACTCACCATACAAAAAGAAAGCCAAAAAACCAAACCAAACCAGCAAACAAAAGAACTTACTCAACAACAAACAAACAAAAAACAACCACTAACAGTAAAAAATCCCCAACCAACAAACTGCCATGCTTTTTTTTTTGTCCCCAAGAGAAATATATTTATCAGATTTAATTAGTGTATTCTCCCTGACCTCTATAATGTTCCCCACAGTGTTTCTGACTGTTTTGTTTCATCCCCAGCTCTTCATGAGCCCCAGTACAGAACCCATCTCCCATTTAACGACATTTATTCAAAGGTCTTTCTTCATGAGGGTAGCTAGAGGAAGGCAGAGTGTCATCACTGGAAGGGAATGGTCCACTGAGGAAAGAACCCCTCAAATTTTAAGCAAGAAACTTTATGTTGGAAAGTAAATGGATATGTTTGCTCTAGTTCAGCCTGGGAAGAACAGGCCAACATACTTCATCTCTACCAGAAAGCAAACGTTAGCAAGGGTGTTGCTCTGTGGAAGGCAGCAAAAGTATATAAGCAGATGGTGTTTGAGCATTTAACCACCACAATCCAAGCATGACTTGGCAATGAGCATACTCGAGGCCCTGTTTACCCTAGAGCTTTGGACAGCGCAGCTGCTACTCCAGTTCTGGTCAAAATTTTCAAGCACAGGTATGCTTGGTGAGGGACATGGATCACTATCCTGGATGGGCAACAGGCACTGTGTCCAAGTCAGCAGCACACTCTGTACACAATCTCTTCAGGCTCTCTCCATTGCTGGTCTGCATTCTAATCCTAACTGAGATGTCTGTTTAATTGATATTTAAAAATAAGTGATATTTGGCCTATCCACACTCAGTCAAGCAGTATTTAAGGACCTGGCTGCTTTCTCAGAAATCAGAAATGTAAATGTGTTTTAAATGCCCAGCTGTAAAATTCATTTTATTCACATCCTTCTCACACATTTCTTCTCCACTATCTGCATGAGATTGAGAAGACAATCTTCAACAGAATCCTGTCTTCTGGCCATGATGTAAATAGCTATGAATGTTTGGAAATGCTACTTACGCGTATCTAAAGACGGGAAGAAAGAGGATTGTCTATAACAGAATAGAAATCAGGGAAATAACCAATAACTCCACATGTTCAGGTAAGAACATTAATCTCTGAATGAATTGACAGTGATTTAGTCTAAACCTATGTCAGCAAATATCCTACTTGGGCATAAAGGCCAACCTGATAGACCTCTTTTTCTCTACTGCAAAGTCACACCCTAACCTCCAAAATCAGATCCCAAGTATCTCCTATTTCTTAAGCAGCCAAATATAAACAAGTACAAAAACAAATCCAAATTGCCTTAACGTCACATTGCCTGCAGTGCAATGGCGAGGTGATCCCTTGCCTCCCATTACCCACCCCAATAATTCTTTTATATGGAGTGTGAAATAATTAGGAACAGCAAAAATAATTTAGGAAACAAGAAGAAACTAATTGTATAAGCTTGTTTTGGGAAAACACAAAGGACAAAAGCAAACCTGGTAGAGATGCTGACAGATACAGTACCAGTATATTAAAGCCCACACATGTATTAATAATAAGCTAACTAATGGTCCCTTGCACAATACACAATGAATTTACTACACAGCAGCCTGCTGCTGTGCTGTGCTGTGGCTACACGCCACAGAGAAGATCACGGTTTGTGAAGCAGTTTAATATTGTGTCCAGTCCAATGACTTTACACTGTGTTTTGGGAGAGACCACGGTTTCAGAGTGCAGCTCTGGGAACCCAGAAGTCTCCAAGCCAGAAATGTTGCTGATTACATCCTCTGGATCTGGGCAAGTTTCAATCTACCTGAATGCCCACCTCCCCAAAGTGTTAGATTCACGTACCAAGAAGCAGCATTACTCCACAGCAGCAGTGCTCACGCCTTTTAACTAATGCTGTGGCTAAACCTGCAGGGTTTAATCTTCCTACTTTCTCAGCTGAGCTAAAGGATGTGCTCCACCAGTAATACAAGTCAATGGAAACATACCTAAGGTCCCTTTCCTTTCTTCTAAGCATGCTGGTGAAACAGGAGACTACTTCCACTTGCTAAATGGAGAAATCAAGGTATGGTGGTGACTGGAAAACTCAGTGAAAATCACAACTAATCAGTAGTTACTGCATCCATGTCTGACATTGACACATCAAAGGTCTTCAAAAACCAAGGAGAAAAGACAGCCCAAGGTCAGTCTTTGTCCCCGACTGCTAAGCATGACACTTACTTGACTGGACCAGCAAACCCTGACCTCAGGCAACAAAAGCAGTTTACCAGTAGGCCAGGCCACATTATCACTCTAAGACAAACATTTGCACTCTCCTTCACGTTGTTTTGTACCATACCTACTTGTGACCAGGACAATTAGATACCAAGTGTGGTTTTGCAGAGATGGACATAGGTCTGAACTGCTCACAACCATTTTGAAAGCCTCTACATTTCAGCATAAACAGTCCCACAATGAGGAGGTTTAGAAGAGACTGCAAATTGGGCACTTGTCTCAGTGAAAAAAAAAGTCTGCTTAAACAGGTATCCTTTTGGGGGTCCAGTCATGTACATTTTATACTCAACCAATGCTAAAGTTGCTGTCTATGCAGTCCAGCTTTGATCTACTTGCAGGATGTTGTTCTCTCCATCAGCTCAACTTCACTGGCTGAGCTTAGCCTGTATCCTGAGTTTTAGCTGTTAGAAAAAGCCCTCTGTTCTTTGAGTCCCTCTCTCAAAGAAAATTGCCAAGTACACTTGATCCCCCAGAATTACTTTCTCCCACTGCAAGCTACCTAGCTCAACACATAGGTTTAGAAACAATGCACAAACATACTTTGAAAGCTCCTTCCCTTTTTTTTTTTTCTGAGTTAATGGCATTCACTTGGGCCTTACCCAAGCTGCCTACCCAAACCTCTTCAACTGCTTCAGTGCTTCTTTCTCCAGCACCCAATGCAGCTGTAGTTGCTCTTTGTTTACCCACCTGCTGCAGATCACCCCAGCAGTGGCTGAATGTCAGTGCCAAAGCTAAAGGTCTCCTCTGTGCACATGCAGAATTTTGTAAAGCACTTCAGGATCAAAGGTGTCTGTGAAACACGAGGATATTATAAAAGCCCAGAGTTTCCTCACAGCCAGCTTGTCAACTAATTACAGTTGTGTGCTTTGCAGAGAAGCTCAGAAAGGTATCAAGAGCAAAACCCCATGGCATCCTCTGACACTGACAATGCTGTAGCTGGGAGTGCTGCCATCTTTTATGCTTTCAGGACTGTCTTTGAACTGAACATGAACTTGCATAGATATGTGCCTGATGCACAAGTCAAGTGCACTAGTGCAGTGATCCACCACACTTTCCATCACTTTACACTTAACTGCATGCCAAGCCCCCATAAATTACACTTGCTGCTTTCCAGTCTGCCTCTGACAAGAGCACAGTTGACCTCGGTGTCACTTGTGCCAGCGGCACAGAGCACAGGCACAGCTTGGATGGGGGACTGCTCAGCAGAGCTAGTCCTTCTGGAGGAGCCATCACAAACACACTTTTTTCTGCCTTCGCCTCTGTGGAAAGCTGCAAGTCATCTGCAGCATCCATGGACAGACAGAAAAGACCTTGTCAAAGAAATTGTTTGTCTGGGGTTACTTAGGAAGGCTCCAGGACAAAGACAAGCAGATCTTGGTCACAAGATTCTCAGTGTAGCATCAGAAACTGTAACACTGTCCTTCTCTTCAGAGAGGACTAATGTATCAGAACCATCATTTCATTGATCCTGTCTACATGGATAACACCTTCCAGCAGGTGACTGCATGGGTTAATTGGGGAAAAGAAACCAAGAGATCCACACCTTCCTGCTTCTTATTCTAAGTGCTCTAACAACACATCTCCATTTCTTTGCCCTCTATACAAGAAACATCAGGGGATGAGGGCTTTTTTCCCTCCCCCACCTCCCTCACAGTCACTTAAAAAGGGATTATTCTGGCTTTTAACAGGTAGTTTATGAAAGGAATTAAATTACGTGGTTGCCTGCTGCAATAGCAGGGGGGCAGACTCAGTGACCCAGGGGATCCTTTCGAGGACTGTGTCAGCCTATGACTAACGTCAATAAAAATGATTTCATCCCAGCTTTTACGTGTAGGCAGGAGAGCAAACAACAAATTAATGAGAACAAGAAGCTCAGAAAATCTGGAAGGAGGGGGATGGAAGGGAATGGCAAAGCACATGTGCAATATTAGGTAGGGAAAATCAAGCGTTCAACTTGGACTAAAATATGACTTATGAGGCTGTTGATTTCCACTCATACTCCCATGTACCTGATGGGAATAGAATTTAAGTGTCCCAGCCCTGGTTTTGTAAGTGATTTGACAAACTGTTTTCTGTGCTGCCGCCACAGCCACCCAAAATAGGTAAAATATTTCATTTTGGAAAGGAAAACATTTACATGAGGACTTGACCTTTAACTCAATGTCAGAAGCTCCCCAGGTGGGAGGCGAGACTGATGGGAGCTTCAGTAGAGTCTAGAAACCTCCTGGAGTAATTACTGTCTCCATGGCAACAAAACACTGACATGGGAAGAGAGGGAAGAGGAAGGAGGGGGTTATGCACCTAAAAATCACATGGGTTCCCATCTCCATGCAACTTCAGCCATTAAAGAAGGCCTGTTCACTCTTCTGGAGTGTAAGGGGCTTAGACAGCCTGGTTGGGTTTCCCACGTGGTTGAAGGAAGGATCTAGCATGGATGCACCTTCCAGTGCCACACTTCAAAGCAGGGTCCCAGGAGAGAAACAGCTTCTACCCTTGATCATATCTCAGCTTTCTACTGAGACCCTCAAACAAAGGTTGAAGAAGGACAAATTCAGAGAAGCTTCCACCAGCTGTAGAAGCCTCAGTTCACCCAGAAGTGGAGGTACAAAGCAGCCAAAAATCCTGGAGACAAATAAGTGCAAGTTTTTAATCAGAAAAATTGAAAAGCATTCCATTTATAGAAAAAAAACAAAAAAAAAAAAGAAAAAAAAGAGAAAAAAAAAAACAAACAAAAAACCCAAACAAAGAAACAAAACAGAACAAAAGCCAAAAAACCACCAAAGCCAAGCAGAAGAAAATGGTAGCAAAACAGTCAGCCTTTCAGGGTAGTCTTGGCCTCATCATTGCTTAACAAGCCAAGTGGACTAACTGATTTTTAAATGCTTCAGCATGAAATTAGAGTTTCTGGCAAGAATTTTCTGCATGCCAAGTCACCAGGATAGATCTCAAAACTACAGCCTCTCAAAACCAAGGAATCATGCATGTTGCTGACCATCCTGAGTCACAGAATTGCAAACACTGGGAAGAGATTCCGGAGATCATGTTGTCCAAGATGACCAAGATCTTCCCTCTCCTTGCGTTGTATAAACTCATTCAAAACATGGAGAGTTGATGTAGGGTCATTTCTGACTCCAAAGACATTCTCTATTTAGGAAAATGCCATCTGCCACAGGAGCAAGGCTATGTCCAGGTCTTATGTGACCTTGTGTGCTCAAGTCTCTCAACCCATATTCCTTGATAGTGGGTGAGAGTTCTCTAAGGGAGAAAGGAAGATGGAGGGGGAGGAACAAGAATTTTGCTTCCTGATTTTTGTAGAGAGAAGATATTTTTCATCTTGGTGCTAAGCAACAAATGTTTTCTCTTCTCCCATTCAAGGTTTGTGTTTTAAGCCATTTTGTTCTTTTTTACTCTTCTCTTCCTCCCCCTCTCTCCATTTTCTTACAAAAGCTGTTCCATTCAGTCTAATTGGAACAGATGGAAATATAGAAAGTTCCTTTTAAAAATATAAATAAATTATATACACATGCACTACTTATATTATGATCTGGAGATGGAAAAAAAACATCAAAATTTGAGAGCAAAGAATATGAAGAGCTAGTACTCATTGTTCTGATGCTGAACTCTAATTTTAGATGTGTTTACAAATGTGTGCCTCAAAAAAAAAAATTACAGAAAGTGCTGCTCCATAATGTATGGCTTTGCTTCTCCAACAGCTAATGCTTTTTGCTAGAAACCAGCATTTGGAATCTTCGTGCAACGCAATTCCATCCTTCAGAAGATGTGGTCTATGAAGTTCACCAAACAGTTCCCCCCACACACGTACCTTCCCTCTCCACATAAACAACTTATCTCATTTTCCCACCACCCCCTTCTTTTGACCCTGGTGCATTTAACTTAGTCTGCAATTATACATTTTGCATCTGAATTTAGTGCTTCTGACAAGCGACAGCTACGGGATTGACAGCTTGAGAGAATGGCATCCTATTTACCCAGAAAGGGGTAAAGCTCTCAACCTACCATGTTAATCCCACAACAGTCTTAGAAATTATCTTATCTGAGTAGGTCTCAAAGCACTTAAGGTCATAATCTTTAATCCATTTGCTAATAAGAAGACAGATACTTGGAGAAATATGAAGTGTCTTGGCCAAACTCAACCAGAAGAGGGGTAACAAAGCTGTCTATGAAATCCACCTTCCTCAGGATCAGCTCCCTGCCCAGCTGCACCCCACAATCCCTCTTTTGTAGAAGGTAACACATTTCCTTCATCTCTTGCCCCAGCCAAAGTGCATTTTGAGGTCAGATAAACACACCATGGACAACACGAACCACAGAAACCACTGGAGCTGTCAAAACCTTCTTCATGGTGTCCCTCTGCTCACCATAAATAGTAAGATACATACTCCCACTCATTTCCTGCAGGCTATTAAGGCAGCAGTTAATGGTATTACTGCCATCATGAATAACCCTGATTTTATATATTACCTCTTTTTCAGGCATGAAGAGGATCAAATGTGCAGGCAAAATAGAAATCTGAAAAGTCTACTTTCATATCTCCTCCCAGCACCACTAAAGACCTCTGAGTAGGAACATATCATCTGGGAGATGTTAGCAGTCTGCTGAGGGACAGAAGGCTTGTATTTATTTCACTTGCATTTTTTGGGAAGCAAATTTTGTTTGCCTTCCAACTGTTTGCTAAAGGATAAAAATTCAGCTTGGAGTATGATTTTATGAGAAAATGTGTTTTTTAATGCAAAGGCTAAATATTGTCTTTTTGGGAAGTTCAGATATGGAGAATTTATTTCACTATTTAATTCAATGGTAAAACCTTCACAATTAGCATTACCCTCTATTTATGAGGCTCTTGATTATCAAAGCTCTTTGTTCATATCATAACCACAGCTAAAACTTCACAATACAGTCCAAAAATCAGAAATATGTGAAATTAAAGGAGTGAGGGAGGAGAAATTTAGTCTAAATCTAGTCTTGTTTGATATGTTTTGTTCACCTGAAGTTTCTTTATGTCTTTTTATCTGCACTGTACTGCAAAAGAATGTCAGATTTCCCAGGCTCTGCAACTGTGAGTCAGGAGTTGCTAGGAGTACACACTTAATACAGGTTAAAAGAGATTAAAAACTCCAAACTTTCTTTTGTTACTAGCAGGCTCTCAGTGAACACTTTTCCATCTACAAGTCTCCAAAAGAAACAGAAAATCTGAGATGTAGACTAGCTAAGAGACATGCCACCAACTGAGGCTAGCAAAACTCATATGCTGATCCTTGAGTCTTCTGCAGAAGACCCAGAGAGTGCCCAGATGGATCTCTGACTCACACTTGAATCTTATCTTGAGACAGACACAGGAGACCAAGACTGCTATTAGAATTTTGTTGAAGAAGGATCAGAAATTATCTGGATGAGAAATGAAGCAGAGGTACTTGGATCTTCTGAGGGTGCAAGGGGGAGAAAGAAAGTGTACAAGTACATGTGAGATGCAGGCAGGCAGAAAGATCAGACTCCATTGTTCCACCAGACATGAACCCCTGACTCAGAAAAAAGAGCTTTCTCCTCCTGTCTCTCAAGCAGGATATTTGACCTCAACCACCATGATGAAAACAGTACAAACAAGACAAAATACTCACAATAGCACTGATGCCTCATCACCCTCCCTGTTTTTTATGTAAAATTTTGTAATAGTTGTACCATTCCCATACCTTTCCCTTGGGCTTTCTGTCAACTTTCTGCAAGTTTGCATCAATGGGCAGTTCCCCAGCTCAGGGAGGTGAGAGGAATCAATGTGAATTTGCATCCCCTTGATGCCACCCTAAACTAACCCTCATCCTCCTTGAAATTGTGCCAATCATTCATGACATCAATGCCATGTGCCTGGTGATGTGAAAGGTGTAGGTTCAATTCCCATCTTCACCAAAAGCTTCCTAGGTGGCAGGTGGGATTTTTTCTCCCCTCTGTAAAAAAACCCAAGCATTCAATTTCACTGTCCCACTGGGAATTCGAGAGGATAGAACCCCAGTGATGCTTCAGCAGCTCCAATTCAAAGCTGGTGGAAAACTATTAGAAATAGTTTGGAACTGGGTGATGGGAGCTATTTACCTGCCATGTTAGTGAAAAAAATACCTCCGAAGCTCTTTTCTAAGTTTGCTGTGAAAAGGAAGAGGAAATTCCAGGAAAAGTTCCAGGCAAAGAAAATTCACTTGTGCATGTCCCCAGGGCCAATTTATTCTACAGAAATACCAAGAGCCATTTGAAGTGACACATGTCAATTTTTTAATAAAATTCTTGTCCCTTTTTAGAAAAAACAATGCATTCTGGTCAATTCCCTAAGACAGGTAAGAGCCTTGCTCTGTTTAAGATATGTCAAGGCAAGCATTCTTTTTTCTCTATGCTGACAAACATTACTGTGGAACTACTGGGTGAAGATCAGAGCACCTTTCCTCTAAGCATAAAGGACTCATAAAATCAGGAGTTACAAGGTACCAGTTGTATACCTAGATGAGACAGAAAGGAATGTAATTCCATACAGAGAAAGATAATTTTAATCAGACAATTTAAAGATGCATTTTGTCTTTTCTTCTTAATTGGAGATGAATATAAATCACAAAGTAACAAAATCCTCAGTGGTCCCTTTCCCCCCAATTACCTGCCCATGAGCTCTAAGAGAAGAGAAAGCATGAAAGAAATGTTGGCACGTTTTATTTTGGACCATCAGGCAGCCGTTTGTACTGATAGATGTATTTTTGAGAGCATACAGCTGCCTTATTCACTAATTAAGGCTTCTGAGAGTGTAATGAAAAACTGTGTGATTTCACTGCATGGCAAACAGCCAGCACAATTTGTTTCAGATACACAGAAGATATTTGAGTTGCAGATTATCTGGGTTCTGGTAGGGTAAGTTTCATGCAGGTGTGCAGCAAAGGCAAGGGAAAGGGGGCTGGCCCTATATTCCCAGCACATTTCCACATCCTACCATTGGAATTTCTTCCAGAGACAAAATCACACAAAGCACTGGTGAAATTTACTGTGTGTTCCAGTGTTCCAGCCCTTACCTGAGCAGTGGCCATATGTACCTGACGACATCATAGAGAGAGTATAGAAGAGGATGAGGAGGAAGAACAGTCATGGTAAATTTGCTAACTACCATAACTTTTCTAGTATGTCAAAAAGAATATTCAAGAAAAGGGCAGGATTCTGGCTTTCCAGACTTTACTGTGGCCTTTCAGTATTTGAAGGAGGCCTATAAGAAAGATGGGGATAAACTGCTTAGTAGGGTCTATTACAATAGGAGAAGGGGTCATGGTTTTAAACTATAAGAAGGAAGATTTAGATGAGGCATAAGGAAAAAAGTTTTTTAAAATGTTTTTTAAAACACCAGAATAAGTTGTCCTAAGAGGTGTTGGTCCCTCCTCCCTGTAAACACACAAGATGGGGGTGGACAGGGCTCTGAGCAAACTGATCCAGTTGAAGATGTCCCTGCTCACTGCAGAGCTACTAGAACAGATTAACTTGAAACATTCCTCCCAACTCAAAATAGTCCATAATTCTGTGATTGCTTCTCCTGCTTTGTATCTGGTGCAAAAGTCCCAAAACATTAAACATTTTTTGTACCTCCTACCAAAGAAAGGAGAAAAACCTCTTTCATATTGTGAGAAGGGACACCTATAAAAAAACCAATTTAAACCTTCTCAAAATTGAGCAGCCCTCACACAACCCAGTTTGAGCAAAACAGTCTCCAGACAATGGCTGGTGTATGCACACATCTCTGAACAAAGTTAATATATTTACAGTAAAAAAGAAGGAACTTAGGTAAGATGCCAAGACTAAGAACCCCAAGAATTGCTGGCAGGCTAGAAAAGCACCAATTCCTCAACAGCATCCATCCCAGAACATCATGGCAGCCTGTCACCCTGACCACACTGGCAGCAGCCATGAGCTAGCAGAGAGTGTGAAAGATGCAGTCTATCCAATTTACATAGATCAAGCAGATAACAATATGACCAAAATTAAAAAGCTACTAATACATAGCAATCTGCCAAGTTGAAATTCTGGACTCTTCAGACATCCAACTCCATGTCTGTATCTATTATATTATGAACATAATCTCTATGACTATCAGCAGCTGGAGCATAATAGGTTTGCTTTCCTTGGTATTTGGAAGACAGCCTCACTCTTTATCCCAGTGCTCCAAAAACAGCACTTTTCCCACCATATTCTCTTGCTATAATCGAGATTATATCCCAAACTTTCAGTCAGAAGCCATGGGCTTTTAGATATTAACGAGACCACGATCCATGGAGAGAAAACTTGACAGAACACCAGATCCCTCTCACTGTTGGAGATGAACATATTTTTGGAGATAAACCTCAGCTTTGGACACAGTTTTGACAATCTGATCAGTACAAGGAAAAGTTGCTACTAAAAGCACTCGGGATCCTTAAGGGAAGGCATTCCTAGAAGGAGAGAGAATAGGCAACTTCTTACAGGTTTGTTTACGTTTAGGAGAGATAGCTGCCACAACCTACATCTTTAGCTACACAGTTTTGGAAGTCATTGGGAGTCACTGGAGTTTTTAGAAAGGATGTTGTACTTAAACTTGCTGACAATTCATTTTTACTAAGGGAGCTTGAAAAACAATAATGTTGCCAAGTACTGGCCACCCCTGTTTAAGCAGGTGATTAAAGGCACCTTTCACCATTAACATAGCTGCAGGGAACAGGTGTGTTTCATTGGTAAGTTTGTTTATTATTTCTAAAACATAATAGATTTTTGTTTGGTTTTCAAAAAGTTCCTTTTGTTTAGATGCTTTTCAAAGTAATTATTTGCTACACAGGGAAAATTTCATTAGAACTTGCAATGGATTTTTTTCCTACTTTTTTCCTGACCTCAGAATAAAATCTACTATTTTTCTGCCTGCCCTTGCTAACAGTGATATCAGTCAACTGTTCCATGTTTCAGCAAATCACAGCAATAAGCAACAAACATCACCACAGCACAAACATTTCTAAAGACTGTCCACAAAACAAGTCCAGAGACAATATTCAGAACACATGAATCAAGAAGCTCTTAACACACCAGTCATGGGAAACCTAATCAATCTAATTCAAAACAAACACTGTAGCTAAATGCTAAGTGACATTAACCAGGCTGGAAAAGACTTCTACAGGAGCAAAGTGAACCTTTGACATGGTCAGTGAAGCAGTACTGTGATTTAGAGAGGGAGGAGGGTTTGAGGGATGGATTGGTGCAAACCACAGCATGGCGAGAGTAAATCAAATGGGACAGAAGCTCCTGTTCAAAACACTGAGCTCAATATGATCCTGGTCTAGGTTAGATATAGATACCTTGCCTAGGTTAGATATAGATTATGGGAGGAAGAAATCATCACTCCATCTGAAACTGTCATGGTATTATTTCAGACCTTCTGAGCACAAAGATGCCACCACTGATTTTGGTGGGATCCTCTGTATGTTTGGTATCTCTGAAAGCCAAGTGTCTTGGTTTGAGAGGAAATGAGTTCTTTGGGAAGTCGTAGTCAAACCAGTCGTGTTCAGATTTGAATATTGACACCTGGTGTGACCACTGAAGACATGGATTGCCTCTGAGAACACACCGGGCTAAAAGCAGAGAATTCCCAGAGTTCACTCTCTTTTGTTCTGGTCCGGCAGAGAGTGCACATCTCCTCTGCCCGGCCACATGGCTGGGTGGGGAGGGGAGCCATGGAGGCCCAGGCTGAGGTAGGCCAGAGCCCCGAGGAGAGAGAGAGAGAGAGAGTGGAAGGGAATGGAACCGGGCCAGCCCCTGAAGGATGGAGGGGTGGAGAGAGACCGAGGCAGCTTTTGTCCCCTACCTCAGAGGAAGAGAGAGAGAGAGAGAGAGGNCCAAGCTACCTGTAATACATGAGACTGCATTTGGGTGGATGCGATAGCTTGAGCCAAGAGAGTGACCTGCTGTAATGATATTATATAATGGAGTGAACAGAGGAAGATGAAGAGGGCGTGGTGGTGTCCTCTGTCTTCAGGCAGAAGAAGAGCTCTGTTCTCGAGACCCTCGGCCCCAGCGGATGAGAAAATGGGGGGGGACTGTTGTCCCAAAAATGAGAAATGGTTGTTTTTTGGTACTTGGCAAAGCATCCTTGAAACAATCCTCTGAGCAGTTTCAGTCCATGGACGGTGGTGAGAGCACTGCACATGGAAGGAGGATGTCACTATGGCAGATTTTCTCCAGGCGGTGCCACATGTGACATGGAAACATGGGAGGTTTCAACCCTGTTTTGTGGGGAGGACTGTGGTACAAGAGAGACTCCTCTCTCCCCTGATGGACTGAGAATTGATTATCTGAGTGGTGGTAACTTGATCAGGAATCCAAAGTTTTGTCTCACTGTGTTTTGGTAGAAATTGGGTGGGAGGAGGAGGAATGTTTAGAAGGTTTTATTCTGTTTCCTGTGTGTTCCTGTTATTTTAGTGTAGGTTAATAAAGTTTTTTTCTTTATTTTTAAGCTTGGGCCTGCTCTGCTCTGTTCCTAGTCACATCTCACAGCAGTTAGTTGAAGAAAATATATTTTCATGGGGGCACTGGCATTGGGACAGCGTCTAACCATGACACCAGGCTGCACACTTTGGTTCCTACACAGAAAATTAAAAGTCCAACTTTCAGTATGTATTTAAAAATAAGCTACAGAGGTTTGAATGTCTGTTCCTGCCTTCACAACCCACAGGGGGCCAGCACTTTCACTGTCTTTACACATCCTACTGCCCTCCTCAAAAGTGTAACATTCAATCTGTTGCTGCACCTGTAAAGACTGCAGGATGACACCTGGGGCTTACCTGTGTTTAGGCTCAACAAATGCATCATGGTCGTGAAGGAATGAGGAAACAAAGGCACCTGCTTCTGTTACTGAAAAATATGTCAATGTTGGGATGGTGGTCACCAATAAAGTCTTCAGCTTTTCATTGTGGTTAGGCCACATGTCCTTAGCCACTACCTAAGGAACAGTGCCCCAGCATGGTTAAAAAGCTGTTATGCACCACCCTAGAGTGGATGCATTTCCCTTCTTAAATAAAAAAATAAATTAAAAATCCAGTTTATAGTGAGAATGGCAGGTCACCTTGAACACATCCGGAAAGAATATGGCTCTTCCAGTTTTATGTGATTTAGAGATGCTAACTAGTGACTTTACCAGCCTGCATGCCTTCTGTAGTATGTTAGGTGCTTCAAAAAGTTTATGACATTGCCTGTTTTTAAGCATGATAATATATGAGGATATTACCTCTGAACAACCACTGTACTTCATTTAACAGAGCAGGTCATAACGAGCCTTCACTTTACACCTTTGAAGCCTTGAATCAATGGCAGGATTTTTGTCCATTTCTGTACTAAAGTTGTTAAAATTGAGGTCCCTTTCCTCTCCTTACTACAGAGTTTGCGGTTTTTTTCACGGTCCTAAAACAAGTGAATACTCTCAAAACAGGGACATATGTTGTTCTAAACCCTAATATTAAGCTGTTACAACAGTGAAGGATCAAATATATTGTTGCAGCTTCTCCACTGATGAACTAAGGGTTTATAAATGTTCAGTTTTCTTCACTAAACCGTTTTTCGTCACCAAAAGGAGGCAAAGCAAATACACTGCCTTGCCCAACATTGCTTCTGGGGTTTGGAGAGCATTTGTCATTCACAATTATTGTTTTAGTTTTTGCTCAACAAGAGTAGACCTGGAGACAGAGATTCCTTCCACTTCACTTTAGATATATGGCTGAGGCTCTCAGAACAGACTGTGATGGTTCAAAGTTATTTATGCAGCCAGTGAATGCAGGGAGAGGGGTCTCAGGAGGGCTGTTTGTAACCACAGCCTGCTGGGTCAGGCCCAATATCTATTTATCCCAGTGTCCCGTACCTGGCGGTGGTCAGTAATGGCTATTAAGTGAAAAAGCACAAGAACAGGACAAATATGTATGCTCTCTGCCTTGTATAGTCTCTTAACCTCTGCTATCTACATCTCAAAGATTTGCTGACTCCAAAGTAGCAACCGTAGATTAAAAAAAAAAAGCAAAACACTTGAGTGGAGTTTTCTGAACATTTGCCTAGTCACTTTGACATGGGAAACTTCTGCCAACCACATCAGGCTGCAAAGATAGGCAATGATGTAGTAACCAGTGCATGATGCAGAAACCACTGCCATAATGTCATTGCTTCAAAATCTTAGCAGGGTGCTCATATCAGATGGCAGGATATGAGTAGGTATCAGTAAAAAATCTCCAGCGACACTGCAGTGTCCAGAAGTAGAGGTAAAAATGCCACAGAGCCAAGATCAAACTACTCTTTGAGCATCCAGGTAAAATGCAGAAGCACTGTGGGCACTTCTGATAAGACGAGCCAACAATATTTGTCATGTTTTCCTTGTGAAGGACTGACAGGGTGTCTTGGTTCAAGGTGCAAAACAGTTAGGAAAGAGTGAGACCCTCAGTTCAGCTGCGTAATCCCCAGTCCAGGCCTCTCCTCTCAGACCTACAGCAGCTAGGAGCAAAACCACTGCTGCATGCTGGAGAGGTGTCTGTGGGCCTTCCTGGGGACCACTGACATGCTGAACTGCTATTTTTAAAGGTGGTTTCTAAACAATTTATTTAGCTGTACTTAAAGCCCCAAATTTATTATAGGGTTAAAAAAAAAAAAAAAAAAAAAAGAGACTAGAAATAAACTGAAAGTCTATTTTTTGACAAATTGTTTTTACACAGTTTTTTTTTAATTGTGGTTTTGTTTTGTTTTGTTTTGTTTTTTGTTGGTTTGGTTTGGTTTGGTTTGGTTTTTTTTCCAGGTAGCAGCAAACACACAGTTGTTCATGGCCTTCAAAATCACTTTCAGTCCTACTGCTTTTTGCTCCCGAACAGATCCAGTAATCAGGTATCATGTTATCTGTTTAGTCTGTCCAGTCAATACATTGCTATTTAAGTTGCATCATCACCGAGATATATTTGGTACAACATCTGCAGGGTTTGTATTACAGAACACTTAATTGTTTGAATAGCCAAATGCAGGGCTATTCAATCGGCCCCATGCTAGTCAACAAGAGACCTCAAAACATGACCCTGTCTCACCCCATATCAGCATTGCTTTCCCAGACAGCTTTAGGGACAGGACCTGATCTATGTCTTCAGGACTCCACTACTGGTTTCCACTGCAGTGGACTGCAGAAAACTTAGTACTTGTACACACAGAGCTCTCTGCAGGTACTGAAAAATATCACAGAACTGCTTCACGCTCTCCTCCTCCATTAAAACATAGGTTGAGCTGAAAATGAGCTAGGGGTGTCCAGTGTGATTCATAAGCAGTGCTTTAGGCCAGAATGAAGGAGGAGAGCAGAGCCAACACCTCTGGTACAGGGCTAAGGCTTAAAAGGCAGAATTCAAAAGGCCGTGGGGGGAAACAGTGTATTAAATTAGCTCTAAATTAGCAGTGTCCAACTGAATAAAAAAGAAAAAAAAACACCCAGAGTCACAGGACTTGCTACTTCTACATGGATCTGCTAGACAGGCCGTGACTTAAGGGGAGAATAAATATTACCTTTTGCTTTGCATGAGTTGCTTATTTCCACATTCCTTCAAAGTCTCCCATACAGGGGGAAAACATCTCCTGCTGTTGGGAGTGACACGGATGCTGGGAGACTCACAGTTGCAGGTACCTACTACAGAGAGGTAAAAAGACAAATCCATTCTGCACGTGTGACCAAAGCTTGTGGCTCAGCCACTTCCAGCTTGCTGCTGGCAGCCTGGATATTACCTCTAAGATAAATGAATAAGAGTTTAGGTCTTATTGGATTACTGTTTATTGAACTTTATAAATTCCAATTAACAGACCCCTGAGCAATACGAGACATGTAGTGTACTCTTCATTTTATAGTGCAATTATTACTGAGTTTATCCTCAGCTGAACAAGAGGTATTAATGGATAAAACATGGGAAAGAAGACATACTAATAGATAAAAGCAGATATTGGAGACACGGAGATAAACAGATACA
This sequence comes from Promerops cafer, assembly GCA_013398275.1. Classification (NCBI taxonomy): domain Eukaryota; kingdom Metazoa; phylum Chordata; class Aves; order Passeriformes; family Nectariniidae; genus Promerops; species Promerops cafer. The sequence goes on from VZSE01014927.1 coordinate 1,015,939, forward strand.
GCCAGGAGAAAATGCACAAGGCAAGAAAGAGCACACGTGTTTGGCTGATTAGGTTATTTCATTGCTTATACTACTATGCAGGAGGCCTGCAGGAAATAGATGAGACAGTTACACAGATGAGTAAGTGTCCTAAATATGCAAGCAGAAGAAGAGAGTTGGGGAGGGGGATAAGGGGGAAGAAGAAGAAGAAAAAAAAAGATAAAAAGCAGTCAAAATAGGACAGATTTTGGAATTTATCATTTTCACAGTTGCTCTAGAGGCATAAACATGTTGAGAAAGATCTCCCAATTCAGCATTTTGCCAGCATGCAGAGAAAGTTGTAGTGAATCTCTGGTACTATTTAAGATAAGAAAACATGTGCAGAGTGTTCACCCATTAATATATACAATCATAATGCAGTGCAATCTCTCCTTCCCCACCTGAATATGGGACAAAAACCAAGTTGTTAACATAAGATCTGAAGAAATTCAGCTCCATTAAAAACCATGATGAAAGGAAGGTTTTTTTAAAAGCTGCTACAGATATTTTAGGACATCTCTGTCCCCTTCTCATTCCCACCTGCCTTTTTTTTTTTTTTTTTTTTTTTTTTTTTTTTTTTATTTATTGAGCCTGTGCATACTATCTTTTTCAGAGATAAGAGGAGTATGTATGTGGATAAACTCCAGCAGTAACTAACTACATCGACCCAGTCTGTGTTGCCACAGCTTCATGGTACTTTCACGTGCTAAATATAAGAGCTCCCCTACCTCTTTTCTGCAGATATTATGAAGAGGATGAAGGAAACAGATTCATGTTGTCTTCATTTCATGCTTGAACTTTCATATTATGATTCTCTGCTGGTGGGAATATTACTAAAAAGGTGGTTTCAAGTTCCTTCTCCCCCATCCCACCATGATGTCAGAACCCATGTTCTCCCTACAAATTCAAGTGTCTCTCACAACTCACAGCTTAGAAGATAACACAAAAGATGGGTATCAGGTATTTTGCTTCCTAAAGTCCCAAATTCAAGTAGTGTCAGCTACTTAATTTCAGGGACTGAAACAAAGCAGATAATTTCTAAATTTGAATGACTTCTTCTTGGCCTATAAAAAAAATTGACCCAGAAACACCACAGCAAGCTGAAGTCATGGCTTCATCAACAGGCTTAACACTCTCCTCTCTGGGAACCAATGTCAAGGGAGATGAGGGTTAGGGAAGAAATCAGACATGGTGCACCACCACTAGCAGTTTAAAATAAGATTGTGTGGCTACATCCATGTGTTGTGTGTACTTGTGATGAAAGCCCTGAACCAGCACAGCTGCAGTCTGAACATAAGGCTTGCAAAGGAGGGGCAGGACAGCAGAACTTCACACAAAAAGCATCACCATTTTGTTAGGATAGTTAGATTTTTCCCCACCTGTGACTGAGCTTGAAACTGATCCTAATTCTGTTCACTCACAAAATATTTCTTCTTGGCATATAAGAGTTGCTACGGAGAGCGTGCAATGGTCTTGTTCTGTCCCCCCTCTCCCCCAAAAGAAAACATATCTAATTGTTGCAGCCTGCTCCAAGTTCTGTCTTCTCCTAAGGGTCCTGCTCCACTGTGAGCTCCACTGGATCTGCTGGTGTCCAGTGCTGTAGGTAATGAACTACAGCAGCAGATACTGCAATAAAAGATCAAAACCTCCAAATTCATCTCTGAATTCTATCTGGAAGCTTCTGCACATGCAAAGAAGGTGTAAGAATGTTGACTAGGTAGCGCCTTAAATGAATGGGCCTGTTCTGACAGGAGGAAGAAGATACCAAAAATAACCTCAATCAAGGCTTGTAACTGCTTTTTAAAGCCTTTCTCTAAATATCAGGGTGATTTTACCAGAATATCAGTACAGTCAAGTTTAAGGAACCTGTCAACCTCAACACTCTTCATATAGGGATATCAATCATAGGAGTAGCTTGCCTTCTCAACTACTTTCCTGTGTTCCCTTCCCCTTTAGATTCTTGGAAGCTCTAATACTCATCCCCTTTAAAGCTATTAAGTACCAAGTGGAAGTGAAATATTTCTCCAAGAGCACCTCTTGCTGATGAAATACAGCCTCCTTATGCAGGCACTGACCCAACACGGGGCCATCAGCAAAGCTGCAAGCTCTCCCTCAGGTTACAGGTTGCACAGCTACTCAACAGCTACATGAAAGACAGCAATTGAGTCCCAGGTCAGGCAGAGTTAATCTACTCAAAGGGCTGAACATTCCCAAGAAAGGAATGCGAACTCAGGATGGCCAACCCCCTGCCTGCTCCCTGTACCACCCCCTGAGCCCCCCATCCTGCAATAGATCATACAGAATGGATCACATTAATTTTCTATAAACTCTATCAACTTGAGTGGCATGTCCTTAAGGGTTAGGTGATTGATATCCACAATGAAGTCTTATAATCTAAAATCATATTAATATTAATATTAAAGATTTTCTGTCCTTTATGTGCATCATTAAATTCTGAGTATAAGGTGAAATTGACAACATACATTTTGACAGCTTATCTATAATAAATATGCAAATCTTGATACCAGCATGTCATCACAGACTTTGCTGCTCCTTGAAATATCAGAGAGATCCTTTCTTTATATGACATTTACAGTGAAAGATCAGATATAAAACATTTTGTATGACTGAGATTTTCATTGGTCTGGTCTTCAAGTACAACGATAGGGACTTCATATTCCACTGGCACCAGCATTATCCCTCCTCTTCGTGACATCATAGTGGGGAAAAATTTCAAGTGTTTCCACTCTATCTCTGCACTCCTTACAGAAAAAAAAAAAAAAANTTAAGGAATCTTAGCAATGTCTTCTCATAGGCTCTCACATACTACCAGAGAGGTGATGATTCAACACAGGAGAGTTGTATTTAGCCCAGGAGAAGGATTAAATTACTTAATAGACAGGATGCCAGCTGTCCTTAACCCTGTGATTCTACCTCAGACCTCTGCAGTGCCAGCCCAGTCCTAGAGAGAATTTGGAAGCACACACCTGATGAAGGCAGTATTTTGGAACAATACCCTGCCTGTTTCAGCCCAATATTCACACAATTCTAACCCAAAGATACCCACTCCATTATGTCACCTCATGCACCTCATGCTTGTATATTCACAGAAGTTCAGAGGGCTGGCAGCAGGATTTGAGTTTTCAGCCTGTTGCTTAGTGGGACTCTGCACATGTAGTGTGAAGGGATGTCACTCCTGGGCCAAAACATTGGCAGTGAAGAGGTCCAAACCAACTGTCTCATGCTGACTTTTCTGTATTTTGGAGCCCTCAGCCTTCTCCTACATCCAATCAATCCTTACCAGAGGCTGCTGCTAGACAACAGTGTAAGGAACATTGGGGGAAGAAGGGTGGGTATTGTGAAATTTCTGTGGCTAGCAAAAAGTCCATCTACTTTTGATTGGGAATTTGAAGCGAAGCTAATCTAAACAACTAGTCACAAATTTTACACTACCTTTAGAAAGAATGTATACATGCCCATGTACAAATGTAAAAGCTCCCATCCTCTCCTTCCAAATTAGTCCTTGAATATTCTTGTAGAAAAAGAATTGGAAGGAAATATAAAGAGATTCTCAATGAGGACAATAATTCATAAGAAACCAACCCAAGGCTATAAAATTTGTTGTTTCAAGGTCTGTTATAACCATTTATATCTGTCAAGGGCAGGGCACAGGTAGAACAGGAACAAAAAGATCAAAAAACACTGAGCCATTTTAATTTCTTTTGTCTTCTGGCCACAGCCTGATGCCGGCCATGAAATGTGGAATATGAGCAGGACAACATATAAGCCAGAAGTCTGTGATAGAGGCTTCACTGTAGAGTCCATATGTGTGTATGGACAGTTGTGCTGAATAATAGTGGAAGGTAGTTTACCCTACAGTCATTGAAGGATTCAACCCTGAGCCTTTGCAATATGGCAAAAGCATGAATCCCAGCAGTTTGAACAGAATAGGCCCCCTGACCCTCAGGAAGACAGAAGTTTTATAATTTGTTCAGGTGCTGAAACCTTCAGGGTCTTTCCTTTTCAAAAAAACCCAATAGGGATTGGCCGGGGAAGACCAGCCCCCTTTTCCACTGTCTTTTCAATGTTGCCAAGTCACCCCTCATCTTTCACCAAAGTCACAGGACCCTGTGTTTAATAGCAACCAGCATCCTCCCTCCCTCAACACGTTTGCATGAAGAGTTTTAGTGCTTCAGAAATTTCCACTTTCCAGTGTGGCTAAGTTGTTTGCAGCCAGTAAGGGAAATCCTTCTGCCAGAGAACGAAATCTGTGTCAAATCAGGCATCTCCCAATTCATCCTGTCAGCAGCCAGCCTCTGCTCACAGCCACATCACACAGCAGCTGCAAGCCACGAGATGGGGCTGAGGGCTGCCACCCTGCCTGCTGTGTAGGAGGTCTAGCAGGAGCTTCCTAATCCAAGAGATGCAACTCCAAACCCTGGACTATAAAGACAGTGAGTTCCACAGGAAGGGATGCAACCTCTGCAAACTACAGAGAGTCACATCAACAGGATGTGTTGTCAATACTGACCCCACGACAGGCTGTGTCTCCAGAGAAGTAGGGGGCAAATAAAGGAGGTTTTATTTCTTCTTTCCCTGTGCTGTTCTCACAATTAACACTCAGGTCTCGTGTTGCATTCATCTTTGAATAATCCTCCCCTGTGTTATTTTTTATTTGTGTTGACTTGACACACCTTAATTCCTGAGTCAGCTCCTATTTCTTGCTAAACCAAAGGTAAATTATACCAAGTCTACCCAGCAATGTTAAAGCCAGCAGGATTTGTAATGTAAAACACCTGCTAAAAATACCCAGGCAAGCACACCAACTGTAAGAGCTTTCCACAACACCATGAGACAAACATGTCACACCCAGAAGATGCAGAACAAGACGGGGGTAAAGCAGTGCAGCTTGTGAAAGACCAGGTCTCTGTCCTGCACCCAGAACCCAATGAGGCATCAAAGGCAGGAGGATTTCCCTCTTGGCCCCTGCTCATGCTGTGATTTCTCACACTCCCATCTGCTGGAATCACGTCTGTGTCACGAGTATCACCCGTGTCACTCACACTATGCCACGCCTTCAGAGCGGGCAGAGCTCCCTTTTTCCATCACACACTTATTTCTGCTCACTCTCGGGGACTCCTCACCCAGGCCACTGCCTGTGTGTACTCCCTCACCTCACTTCACACACCAGTACCACGCTGCTGTGCTTTATTTTTGCCTTTCTCCCCATTCCTTTTACCCTGCTCAGCTCAGCCTCTCCCACTTGTCCCACTCTCTCTGCATCCACGTCCCAGGCACAGTGTCACTTACACTTTCTCTCCCTCCCTCCTGCCTCTTCCCTCCAGTCTCTCTTTCAGGCTTGCAAAAGTCCATGTGCCAGGTGGGAAGACAGTTTTTTGATTCATCCACATTATCAGCAAAGTGCATCCAGATTTGAACAGCCCTGTCAGCTCTTGAGAAATGAAACAATAGAAATATCTGGTGAATTTCATGGTTATCAACACTCCTAATCAGGCAGATGAACTGTAAAAAAAAAAAAAAAAGCATTCATTACTTTGAACTAATGATTCCTTAACATCTTTGCTTTTTTGAGGCTTGACTCTCCTCAGTTTCCTATATTTATTTTTAATTGAATTGGAAATCCGGTGCTTTTTGCCCCGGAATTTCTGCAAAATCCTGGAGCCTGAGGTCTCCTTCCCTCCTCCCCCTCCTCCAGCTTCTGTTTGCAGAGCATCATTATCATTATGTAATGATGTTTCTGTCGAGCTAGCAGAATTGCATAGTAAAGCGCATTAACCTGGCGATAACGGATCACTTACATTTTTTATCATGATCTATTGCCGAGTTAGCACACCGGGCCACTTCCAATAGCACTGAGAACTCGATAAATTAGTGTGCTGGCCTAGAACCTGTGATGGAATATTGTTTGGATTTCTGGTGGCTCTGCAACTAATTGTATTTTTCCCCATCTGTTTGTTTTGCCTTGACTCAGGGCTGTCGAGGGAGGAGAGCGTAGGGGATGAGCGACTAAGAGAACCGTCTGTGTAAGATTTATCCCTTGGCACTAATTGTCTCACCCTCTGCTTCATTAGGACCTCTCCCATCAACTCATTCTCTGTTGATAGCCTCCAACTCTGCCTGATCCAGGCAAGGTGCTGATCCTGTCCTTACTCTTTGTTGGGAGACAAGGTTTTCTCAAGGCTGTCAGCAGTTTCTGTATCCAGATCTGCAAAGAAGCCCTACATCTCTGAAATTGTCTCAGACAAATCTGGAATAGGACTGGGCACTCCAAAGTTTTGGCTTAATACAGTATTGGTCTCAGGAAAAAAAAAAAATAATCCAACTACCAAAGCATGCATCAAGCCAAGGGAGAACTCAAGCTGCTTAAGTGACTAACAGCAAAGCCCATACACCCAAAGAAGAAATTATGTTTTTTGAATTCAGTAGGTTTTTTTGTGAGGTTAACACTGGACATTCTTCCCAGGGTCAATTAACAAGGTCCCTGTACAATGATGGCAGGAGCAAGAGATGGATACCTGCAATCCTTCTACTTTACCTGACAGGCCAAAGAGAGGAGATACATATTGCTATACCCTTCTTGCTCATAGCTTCTGCAGTGGACATCTCTGACACAGAAGGGTTTCTTGTGCCCTTTTTCGTGAAACCCTTATTTATTTTCCTCGTACTTCAACAATCAGGGCCAAAAATAAATCATTTTGCCCCTACTTACATCAGACCCACAAAGGCAGATTATGGCACCGGGTATCTCTGTGCATGGTCCTTTGAGAGCTGCCCTGTTATTACTGCAAGCTAAGCAGGTCACTAGAGAGACCTAGAGGTCCCAATTCTGGAAACTTATGCATGTAATCCTTGTGCCACTGCTGACCACAACAAGTTTATTTGTGTACTTAAAGTTAAAAAACTTCATGAAGTGCTTGCAGGATCAGAGTCCTATTTCCCTGGATGGTAGTTCTGCTGCTGGTAAATAAGTGCCAGGAAATAGAGCAAAGACATGCTGGTTTGTGCATCCCCAGGCACACAGAAGACAGAAGCAAACTCTAATATTTACCAACCTGAAAAAACTGTAAAAACCTGGAGTTTCCAGCTTCCCTGACAGTACTAGCAGCAGAAGAGTGAAATAAATTAAATAATCATGCCATAAATACTAATTAATTGCCATTAAAAAGTACTCAAATCGTTTAAAAGAAAAATGCAGCCATTAATCAGAATAGCTCAGGTACCTAAATAAATATTTACTATTATGCGTGCATATTTAATCTACCTACCCATCAAAGACTAATGCTCTCTTCCTTGCCAGTGAGGCTTATTAACATCCTAGAGGGATAAAACAGCGTCCCAGAACTGTGCAGGAATGTGGCAGAGGGATTTAGGAGTAAGACAGTTGCACAGGCAGAAGCATAAGCTGGCAAAGGTGGTGCTATATTTAGCCTTACATCCAGGAATAACCTCATCTTATTACTTGTGTTTGAACTAACTGCTCTAGGCCCTAATACACAAACTCATTGTCCCAAGCAAGCCCTTCTTAATGGATAGATCCCATCCTGAACATCTCCTAAGCCTACACATCAAAGTCTTTTCGAGACTGGGATTTAACATATTGTATTAATGAGAATTACTTCCAAGGAGCTGTGCAAGAGCGGGTCTATCCATAGCTTTCAGAAAACCAAAAAAACCCCTCCATGTCTGAAGGCTGCTTAGAGATGATTTTTTAGGGAGGCAGGTTGGAATAATTTTCAGGAGAACAAAAATCAGCTAGGAAAGGAAAAAAGAAACAACCCTATTAAGCTTTGTGTGGGGTGGGGAAGGGGAAGGCCTGACTAGTTTTGTTTGAGACACACAATCCAGCTCAAAGCTCACAAACAAGAAATAAGGATACTCACCACCTGAAACAAAGAGATTTATCAGTCTACTATCTACTGCAAAATAGACTCTTTAGGGCCTTTGCAATGCTTCTATCCCTTGTGTAAGAAGTCATCCCTCCAAAAAGTAGACTAGAAAGTGCTCTCACAGAGGAGCAACCTTGACAAGATGCAGCTTGTGGGAAGGGAATGATAAAAAGAGAGGATATTGGGGCTTGTATATGATGCTTCTGGTGCAGTCCTGGACTTGTGTCCTCCTGCTTTTTTGAGTAAATTGCTTTTCCAAGTGTCTTCAGGGGAAATGAAATATAAAATAATAATAAATATTGGAAAGACTATTTTTAATTGTTCTCAGGAGCATTTGCTATGATTGCTATTATATCTAATAAAATAAATGATTGGAAAGGTTTTGACTTTTTTCTGGTTTTGTTTCATTTTTGTTTTTTGTTTTTTTTTTTCATAATTGGGCTTTGATAATTTCCCCCATGAAATACAAATATATAGTTCAGTAGTGACAAAACAAATAAAGACTCAAAGGGAAAGCAAGTCAGTTAAGTTTATAAGGAGGGCTTGCTGCAATAATTTTTTTGGTACAGTTTTCTAAAACGTCTTCAAACAACTTATGTAGAGAGAGACTAAGGGTTGTGAGCAAGAAGGGGATACTCCAGGAGCCAAGCTTTTTTAAACACAACTACCTGTAGAATAGCAAATACTTTTCCCACTTGCTAACTTGTCTGATACGGTGTTTTCTTCTGTTGAAGGTGAATTTCAGAGCTTTTACATTCCTTAGCAGTTAAGGAGTTACTACCCTATAGCTCTAACTCACCAAGTTCCATTCCTACTCTTCCTGAAAGAAAAGACTAACCACATTCTAGGTGGGTAGCAAATGAATTTATGCTCATAAATGAAGAAATAAGGAAGTTTTCCCTTTTAGTGATCAAGAGCTGAATTCAAAGCCAGAGTCAGGTGTACACCTTCAAAAGGATTTCAACAACAGGTCTGCTATGTAATTAACTTTTTAGATGCAACTCTACGTCACCCTCGCTTTGGATGGACCATTAATTCATACAGAATAGCTCTCAAAAGGAAAAAGTTAAAGAAAAAGTTCAGAAAAAAGAAAATGGCTTTACAGCCAACACTTGAGCTGGAGCTTTATTGACTTTGGCAAAGTAATGTGAATTTGTACCAGCTGGGAACCTTCATGACAAATGCAGTGAGTGGGAACCAGTTCTGATCTTACAAGGAGCTCCTGCCTCCATGTGAAATCACTTCAGGAGGGCTGTCAGGAACAGGAGCAGAGCTTTGCTGAGAAGCCTGCCAAAGTCCACCTTCATTTCTGAGGAAAAAAAAAAGTGTATCCCCTCTCCTAACTATGCAAAAGAACCCTTTTTTTGTCCTAATCCTCTATTGTTGCATCTTCTCTAGAGAACCCTAATAGGAATAAGAGCAATTTTCAGGAACTAATTTGGTGGGCTTTAGGGGAACAAGTAGAAAGTGCTAAGACATCAATTGCCAGTCTTATACTTTCCCAGAAATAAAGTGAGGTTGCCAGGGAAATAAAAAAAAAAAAGGAAGAGAGGGTTAAAAAAAAAAAAAAAGGTTTTGACTCAAAAGTTTGGGTACACCTGCACTAGAGGAATTATGTAATGGAGAGGCCTATGAAGATGTTTAGTGTTAAGGAGCACAGACGTAAAATATCTGTTGACAGCATGTGGACAGTGTCTTCTAAACCTGATGTTTATTCTGTGATTGCATAATACAGATATGCCCTTTTTGCAGGTTGCTGTGGTGGCAGCTGAGAGAACCAGTGTTGTTTTGGTGTTTTCAAATAAAGAAGACTCTCTCATCACTCACCTTTCAGTAGAGTCGAAGAATCTCCTGCTTTTCACGGATGGCATTGTGGATTTGCTGCTTTGTTTTCTGAACAGCGTATGTGCTGCTCTGCCCTGTCTTGTAGCTGTGCAGCCAAACAGGGGAGCAGAAAATGGAAGCAGCTCCACGTGGTTCAGAGGCAGTCTGGGACTTGCATATGCAAAGATGGAGCAGGTGTGACTGTCACTGTAACTGCGTGGGGTCTCTTGCATGAGCAGTCCAGCGTGTGTGTCTGTCTCAAATCTACGTCAGCCTTCCAGCTGTGATACTTTCCAAAGATGTTTGCAGGAGGGGGATAAGCTAACCTTGGTGACTCTGGCATCCCCTTGAGGAGAAAAGTCCTCCTAGGAAGTTTCAGCAGGAAGACCTTAATGTGAGCTGTTTAGATTTACTGTGGAACTCCATAAGTTTTGATATCTTGTGGGTTTTTTGTTGATTCTTTCTTAGGATTTATTGTCTTTCTGTTTTGCTTTAAGTGTAAGGCAGGTTCAAATCAATGTTTTAGAAAACAGCAACTTGATTCTTTGTCCTTGGCCCCAGCCTGTTTTTCTCTGCAAAGAAGCAATGTTGCTTTTTTTTTTTTTTTNAAAAAAAATTTTTTTTTTTTTTTTTTTTTTTTTTTTTTTTTCTGTCAGCTCTTAGAGAAACTAGAAGCTTTGTATTTCCATGACCCAGCCTGGTTTTTAGTGCCAGGGAGATTTTAACAGAAAATCCTCAGAAAACCCAGTGCCCTAAACATTTCAGATAAACATTTGTCTTGTATATTTGTGTGGAAAGAGAGAGAGGTTTTTGTTGGGGATCTCAGGCACAGAGGAGAGCAGGCAGCTGCTCTGGGTGTGCTGAGCACAGCTGGGGGATGCTGGTGCAGAAGGTGGCTCTCTGGACCAGTACAGGTGTACAGGTGAGTGAGTGCCCCGCCAAGTACTTGGCAGTGATTTGATGTGACAGCTACTATAGTTCCCAAAACAAACAGTGTGCACCAAAAAGAATCAAGGCGGTGCTTTGGATGCTGCAATAGCAGGAGATAAAAATGTTTTGCTGCTTCTTGTGTCTTAATTCTGGACCAGAGATTTGAGAAAATGATGCTCTGGTAAGGGCATTTATGCGACTCAGAGGAGACCTCAGATCTGGGCCCTGTTCCAAGATATGGATTCATTAGAGAAGGAGTATTTATGCTGATGGAATAGGTGCTTTTTGGGTTGAGTAGAAACTGAGCAGGGCCTTTGAGGTTGGGACATAAGCACCACAAATTATGGTCTAGACATATTTATTTATTTATTTATTTGTTTATTTATTTATGGCTGTAGCTCTAGCTTTTTCCTCTATCTCAGTTTCTCTTATGTTACTGAGAACAGAAGCAGCTTTTACTTTCTAGGGGCAAAATAAGAATATGGGCTGTGAGGTGCTCTTGCATGACGATATTGTGAAGTACGTAAATATAAAACCCTCTCTGACCTCACTGATGGCACAAAGAATGGTGCAGCATAAGGAACACTGGGCTGGTGGTCAAAAAACTTAAGTTCATTTTTTCCCTTGGCTGCTGAGTCGCTGCATGGCCTTGAGTGTATGACTTCCTCTCTTCTGTTTCTCTTGGCTTGTGTTTTTGTTAAAGAATGAACAGCACCTTGCACTGTGGGGCTCTGATTGCAGCTGAGCCTTCCAAATGCAACCATATTGCATAAGGCAAACTTATGAATTATTTCTATTGGTTGTCTGATAGAAAACAAATTTATTCTTACTCTTGTAGTAGAATGTCATTACTATTGCAAGGAAATGGAGTTTCTCCCAGCTGTGCAAAGCTGGTGACAGAACTAGGCAGCTTTGAACTTCCCGTGAATTTGCTAATGCATGAATCGTCACTGACTGGCAAGCAGAATTTTTTTTCATGTTGTTTGTGGGTGAAATTCATTCCTGTTTAGGCTTCTACAGTCATTTAAGCTGAGGCTGACATAGAGGGCTTGAGGATTTCATAGGTGTGAGATTGCTCTCTGCAGAGGAGTTCAAGCTTTTCATCTCCTATCTGTCCTTAGTATTCTGTTAAAACAGATATGTGCTGTAAATGTTAATTTGGAGCTAGAATCAGAGTTGCTGTGAAGAGTCAAAGAGTTGGTGGGGAGAGTTAAACAACAATGATTTCAGATCTATTTACAGTCGTGTTCTGAATCAGACACTGGGAATTTGGTTCAATGACTCGTGGTTTTGCATTGGTTGACTGGAAGTCACATAAACTGTCTCATGCCTGATGTAAGGCCAGAAAGAACAAAAGAGCTGCTTCCTCTTGCATCAGCTTCTTTTCTAATGCTAGACAGAGGCACTCATTTAAACCTGGATCTCATGAATCATTTCTTAAACACAAAGGCTAGGTAAAGTCTGTGCTAGTGGAAAACTGAAAAAGGTTTCTGGATTCCTCACAAGAAATTCAGGGTATCCTTGCAGATTACCAGAAACTGATCTGTGGAGAGGGATCAAGACAGCTTGAGGGGCAACGGTCCTGCCAGCTAATGTTACTTACCTACCTTCTCTCCTTGTAAAGAGGGCATATTTTTAGATTAGTTTTCAGAAGACAAGGCTACTGATGGTAGTGTTACTGTCTCTGATTCTCCCCTACTTCACTCTAATGACTTCTGAAAATCTATCCAACCTCAGAAAACCTGACTAGGTCAAAAATCTGAGTGATTAACTGGAAGAAATGCTATGAAAATGGGTATTTATGTAGAGAAGAAAGGTTTAAGTTAAAGGTGCCTTAGTGAGACACCACAGAGATGGCTCAACTATGCAAGCTGAAAGAACTCAAGTTCTGTTTTGGCCACATGAAGCTCTGTGTCTATGGCAGGATACTTCATCCTGCTGGACTAACTAACTTTTCACTAAAAAAAAGTAAAGGCAGCAGCTGGAGTAGTATACTTCTGCTCTGAGGTTGTTAATATCATTGTACCTAACTTGGCCAAAGCTCGTGAAGTTCCTTGAGTGCTTGATGATTCAACAGCCTGTGTACCCTGCTATGAAACAAACAGAACTCATTAGGAAAATGTGCAGGAGCTTGAGTGTGCCTTCCTCATCAGGGATGTGTCTGCGTGAGAACATGGAAAAGATGATTTGCAGTAATTATGTCAGTGGTACTTTCAAGCTGATTAGTGAAATGTGGTTTTTTTTCAAGCAATATGCTGTCTGCCTACCTAGGGCTGACTCTGTGGTGTCAGTCTGTCCTTCCAGTGTAACCCTGAAAATCCCTGGGTGAATTCAACATGATATGATAGAGAGCAGAGGTCTCAGTGACTGTTATAAACTTCATTAATGGGATGACTGATAGTGAAATCACTGAAGAAAAGGCTGCTAAGCTCACTCTTTAGTAGACATTAGGGAACCTGCATGGAGAGCAAGACATCAGAAGTGAAACGTCACCGGTTTTCTCTGGTCTCCAAACAACTTGTTTTTAGCTGTGCTGGACCTGAGTGAGACAGGGGAAGGAGGGATTTAATTCCCCTGCCCTGGCAAGGGAATATGCCTAGCCCCTGACATCATTATAGATGGATCCCTCCAGGGATATTAAAGATGGAGAGCATAGTTCAATCTTGGTGGCGTCATGTCCAGAGGGCCAGTGGGAGAAATCCTCCTTGCCTAGTTAGGCTTAAAGGGAAACTTAACATGAGGAGGATGACTAAAGTGCATTTAGGGAGAGTGATTTATGTAAAACTATAACCTTTATAAAATAGGATTAAGTGCCAATGTGCTTACATTTGGATGGGGAATGCTTGTTATTTGCCCTGCAAGAGTTATGGCCAATAGGTCTCTGAAACAGAGACCGAGCAAGAGACAGAGAGTCTCAGTCACTTTTTCTTTTTCCCTTCCCTCCTGCCTGCCCCCCTCCTTGTTTCATTAAAGCTACACATCATGCGAAGTGGCACCAGCTTCAGAATGTCTCTGACAAAACCATTGCATGGAGCCTCAGGACAGAACTTGCTGCAGTTCATGTTCTCTCCCTCTGCCCTTCCCCTCTCTGCCTTTTGCTTTCCAAGTGTACATCCAATAAGTCAGATGAAACTTAATCTTGTTTGCCCTGTTTCTAATTTTCTCTTCCTTTCTCTGTTCTCCCTTTCTCTTGCTGCTCTTCTTCCTTGTCTCTCCTCTGCCCTCCAGCTTCTAGAACAGCAACGTTTTTCGGGCTTACCTTTATCCTTTACTGTTTCTGGCCTTCTCTCTGAATTACAGATCAATAACTGCAAATATTGGGCAAGGGAACATCAGTGGAATAAAAATGAATTTATAACATTCATTCCTTATTTTTTCTCTCTTAAATTGTTGAGTAGACTGATTTTACAGCAGAAGTGTGCTTGGAACAGAGGAAGAAATTTGATTTTTTATTCTGAGACCCACAGAAATTGGGAACCCTCTGCCCAGAGACCCAAACACTGTCTCGAAGATGAATCCCTTTCCCAAGAGGTGCAGGATGTCAAGTGAAATGATGCAGTGGTCTGTGTTGATTAGTTGGAAACTACCATCCAGTATCTGGCCACCATCTCTCTTTTCCTATTGCACAACCCTGCAATAGGAAAATAGGAATCTGCTTTGGTTTTGTTCGGGTTTTTTGTTTTGTCAGTTTCTGGGTATCTGTAAAAATTTACCAACAAGAGATCTGTTCTTGCAGCATGGATTCAGCTCTCTAAGAAGCTGAGCAACCATTGTCTAGCATTTTTAGTTGTTTCTTCTTTGGTTTTATATTTTGCTTTTACTTTCATTTAAATACCATTATTTAATTAGCAGACAAGGTATGCAATAATCACTGAAGTGTAAACTCAGCTTATATCTTTATTTCTGTGCAAAAACATTCTCATTTTTAATGCCTTAATCTGTGGAAAATGGGATGTATCGCCCACCTGAAATGATGGAAGTGGGTAGCTCAAGACTCTTAAAAATAACCACTGTCCAATGAATCTGACTCCAGTAATTTCTTGAGTTTAGGAAAATCTTTCCCTTCTCATGCCGGGAGGAGAACAGAATTATTGGTAGTCTTTGCTTTTCACATCAGCTGCTGCTATCTCAGAAGGAAATTGTGAGTATAAATCAGTTGGGGGCTCTGATCCAGTGATTCTTTTCTCTTTTTGAGTGCAGATTGCTATGTTTTCCTCCCTATGAAATGGGAATTAGACTCATGGAAATGCAAGGCCTGTAAAGCTGATTTTTATCATGCTCCAGTTTTCTGCTGATATTATTGCAGTGACTTCCGTGTTCTTTGCTCTTGGTATATATCAGGATTTATGAAGATAAGGGTTGGCGCAATAAAGTTTCTTAATATTAGCGAGAAAATTAATTTCTAGTCTGTGCCCTAACATGACATGTGCCAGTTATTGATAGATGAACAGTAAAAGGGGCAGAGGCTTTGCTCAATTTGAATTCTTGCTCCTCCAAACCTTTTCAATATACTTTCAACTTTCGCCAGGAGCTGTAATGTTGTATTTCTGCAATAAGTCCTTTCTCAAATTTTTCATCTTGACTTAATACGACCTCTCTCTCAAATGGTTACTTGCAGCTGTCAGGATTAGGAGCACTGATCTGTTCTCGAGACAAAACATGAAGACACTTTCAGGACCCGATTTTCTCAGATTTTCTCATTCTCATAGCTAAGCTGGCCATGCTCAAACAACAACTTTTCTTCTGCTTTAGTACTGGAGCTCTAAGCCCTGCATTGAGCAGGGAGCCAGGAGAACACTGAGGTAACTGAACTTCCCCCCTCCCAAAACCCAAAACATCCCAAATCAATTTGATGACAACTTTGCTTGAAAGCTGCTGGGTGCCTTAGAGCCTGAATGGCTGTCATGTTTTAAAGATGGATTGTTCCAAATCCTTAGGGAAGGGAAAAAAATTAACAAGGAGGGTAAAGGAGAAAACCACTGTTGCAACCATCTCACCAGCTCCAGCTCCCCGGCAGCCGCTGCTGTGTAACGCGATCTCTGCGTGTGGTGCATTACTGATTTCCAATATGTGGTAATATTTACATTAACATTAGGACACCATCAAACCTTTACTTATCCACATAGTTAAAATTGTTATCTGTATATGAACCCCAGAGATGATATATCTAATTGTCAGCAGTGACCTGATGATAATAGCAGTACAATTTAGTTACACTGTACAATATCATTAATCATCCAAATGTAGCATAAACAGAATGGACCATTTGCTAAGGTCTTTCCAGGGGTGGGAGGAGGATCCTTCACTTTTAACAGCTGTATATGCCAGAGACTTCCCTAAGGAAAGGGGGTGGCAGGATGGGGGGGAAGATTTCTCTATTGAAATCAGAATCACCTTCAAGGGTGGTACATGCCTCTATTTATTAGCGTTATGCTACATATGCTAATGGCAGACTGTACACTATTTCTGAGCATTAACATCTGCTCAAAGCAACAGACTTTCACTTACAGAAACTGATTTAAACTCAGTGAAGCAGATAAACACAGAAATCTAAGCAGGTGGCTGCAACTGAAGGAAGAATTCTCAATTCCTGCACTCAACCGATGAACTTCACTAAAACCATAATTAATATTCAGATAACTGTATTCCAATACATAGAATAAACAAGATCATTTAAAGGATGCAAGTGTCTACCTTGGATAAGGGAAGGTAGGGGCTTGGGTTTGGAATACAGAGTGATTTGAATAGAAATCCAAAGCTGGCCTGGGCCAGAAAACACAAAAAGCAAAAGGATGTCATTTCATTGTTCAGAGGCACAAAGTGGGAATTAAACTTTTAAGCCAACATTTTGTGTAAGGCGATGATAGAAATTGATCTTTCATTGTAGGATGTTGGATGGTCTAAAGATCTTGTTACAGAAGTGCTGGTAAATTTGGTCACCACTTTTAATACCCCAGCCTTTCATTTGGGAAACGTTGTAAAGGCATGATAAAAATATGAACAAAATAAATCCTTTCCTGCTCTGTCAAGTCACACTTTTTCAAGTTTTTTTTGAGCACTGATGGGTGGTTCCAAGTGAAAGGCTCACCACTGTTCCATCTACATCATAATGCTGAAAAAACAAAAGTCCTTCCTGTTTCTCTCAAACTTCAGGCTCATCTGAAATGTTGGACAAACTTTAATCTAGCTGACCCTGAAGCTTAGAGTGAAACATTAAACACGAGTGAATTTTACTTGTATTCAGCTTTTATTGCAGGCATTTGATCTGGTTCCAGAGGTACTGCTTCTCCAAGGAATTATATGATCATTCTTTTTCTTATATTAGTGATATATATTCCTAAAATGCCAGTCCTAAAAGGCAAACCTTGTCTACTCCAGGCAGGTCTCTGGACTGGCATTTCCTCTCAGTTGCTTCCAGAAGACTCTGCTCAAGGTTTTATTGTGCCCTCTGAATTACTTTTCTTCTCTCTTCTGACCAGAAGCACTGACATAGGTGGAATATCTCATGTATCTGTAGTACAAGGCCTTCAAGACTTGTGGGATGGAGCTGCACAGGGATGAAACTGCTCATTATGGTTCACTACAGAAAGAAGGGAGAAGCATCAGGCTTTGGAAGTCCCTTGGGCTGAAAATGGTGAGAGCCTGGGAGAATGTCTGAGGGAGGTGTTGCACACACTTGCCCTGTTCTTCGTTTCCTCTGTCTTTATTTTCTTTCTATTTCTTTTTCCCATTATATCCTTAATGTTGAAAAGGTTTTCTAAGCAACCCTCAAAGGTGTCAACTTTGTTTACAAAGCTGATACTTGTGTTCACTGGATTCCACGACATGAATGGGAATGAATAGCAAGCAAATCAAAATTTGAAGGATAATTTTGAGATCTGACCCTGAAAATAACTGAATGCACCACGTGAATACTCAAAGAAAAACACTCCTATTCTTTTTTTGGTGTTGCTCTCTCTTCTAGTTCCTCCAAGTCTGGTATGCTTTGCTCTACTTCCTCACAACCAGCTCCAGAATGTGTGAGAATATATGAGAATCTCAACTTTTTTTTTTTTAATGTACATTTTTCAGTCTGTGTGTTAACTGAGAAAATCTGAATCTTACAGATTGAAATACTGCAAAACAGAATACACTGTTTTGAACTAAAATGATTGAATATATTTTGTCTAGAGATTTTCAGTCCAGCATCATAATTTTGGATGATCTCTTCCATTTTTCTGAATGCATAAGAGCTGACAATAATACCCTAATAATCTTCAAACATCAATTTGTTTTCTTTGAAATCAAAAGTAGCAACTTCATGGCCTTCCAAACTCTAAGAGTAACTCCCTCTTCTGTGTACACTGAAAATCACAGGGCATAACTGGGTTGCTCTGATCTTTTGGGAAGAGGCCTAGGATGTTATATACCTAAGATACCTATATTACTGTGAAGATTTGAGATTTATTCCTGCTGACCCAACTTCTTTCACCTTTGTTCCCCAGATGCAGGTCCCCCTATTGTTCATCTATGATTTCTGGGTGTTGGAGTGTGTCAAGGGGTGGGGGGGGGTGGGGTGGGATATGTTGCACAATATCAGAAATGTGGGGGTAAATTCTTCTACACCTGTGCTGTCCATTTCACTTGAGGGAGGCTGCACCCCATCATCTAATTCATCATATGCTCAACAGAGTCAATAATAAATCTCCTACCATCCTCAACTGTGCAGGATCAGGGGCAAACTGGGGGCAGAATGTGTGGTATTATTCTAGATTTAAAATTATTAGCTTTCACGTGTTCCCAAATTTGTTGGAATATAAAATGATTGTTAGAGGTATGCACGAATTTTTGAAATTCTGCTCAAAAGGACTTGTTGCTTCAGAATATTAGCTGACTGAAGGATTTTTTCAGATGAAATTATTGGCTGTTGTATCTGTAGATTTTTCCTGCTTTCACCCCCTCCCTTGTGCTTAATTGTATGCATGCAAATGGTTTCATTGACTGCTTTGGAGGGGTGCGAAAAGATCTGCCTGAAAAAGTGTTCTGTATAAAATCACAAGGGGGAAATTAAAAGAATGCCTACCAATCTGTTAAAAAAAATAAAACCGCCCAAGTGTGTGGTATCAATTTCCAGGGTGTTTTCAAGAGCCCCTAATGCAGTCCTAAGTAAGTCTTCACTGCCAGTTTAAAAGAAGAATTTGTCTGAGAAAAAACAAAGCAAGAGCAACTACCAAAGATGGAGCATGCCTGAAAAAACAAACTTTTTTTGAAAAGTGTACTTGCAGCTTTTGTCAGACCATGCTGCAAAATGTGACGCATTTGCAGCCATCTTTTCCCTCCTGAGTGCCCCTGCCTTTTTCTGCATCTGTATTAAATGCCTGGCTGTTATCCACTCAGCACAGTAGGGTCACTAAAGATCGGATGATATTCTTTTAGTCAGCCATGACTGAGCGAAATCCAGCATCTACGTTTGGAGATGGAGCCCTGGTTCTGCACCATCAGGAGGCACAGACCCCTCAAATGGGAACAGGAGCAGCCATGGGGTTAAAGTGAAAGGTGTGGAGATGTTTTCAGAGCATGGGCTGCTGCTACAGAGGGCAGGAAAATGTGAGTAATGGGTGGACTGACTCTGCAGCTAAGCTGCCCTGCTGCCCTAAATACATAGTTGCTCTGTGCCAGGGTACCCCTTTGGGTACTGGGAATGCTGTCATTTTCCTCCTCTCTGTGAGTGAAGGAGAGGCATAAGGTTTGCAAGGCAGTCAGAAATCTCTGTTTCAGCAGTAGGACAGCTGTACGAAGATGTATAGTTATTACAGACATATATATAGCAAATAAACCCGACTGGAATCAGGACATCAAAAGACTGATGCTCTCTCCCAAGTATTCATCCTTTAAGTACTGTGTCTTTCTTTCTTTCTTGTTTTGTTGACTGCCTATTAGTGTGCTAATCTCTTGGGGGAGATTACTGAACAAATAGCTGTTGGACAAAAATAATGACAGGGAAGGAAAGCACACAAAAAAAAAAAAAAAAACTAAGAAATGGAGGAGAGGCCAGTGATTGCAGAAGCAGAGATGTATGAAATCACACACCAGTTTCAGCGTGAAGGAGGGCAAAAATATTAATTTCCCTATAGGTTAAAGAGAAAGAGAAAACAGCTCTGCGCAGACGGAACTCAGCACCCTTGCAGGATCTGTGCCCAAAACCACTTGAAATCACACCCTATATGGGAACAGCAGCTGTCACTGTCCAGCTCCCCTCTTCACTGTTTCTGAGTGGGTAAAAGTTGCTGTCCCTGTGAATGCTTCAGATTAAAGAAAAGACTTCCTGAACTAAAAAGCCTGAGTGTGAGCTGGGACCGAACCACATCCTCCATGGATCGGGTGTGGATGGGATGCAACCAGCATACCCCAAACCATGGGTGGTTCCAGCTACCCTCTGGACCTCCACCAGCCCCAAGCCCAGCATCCACAGCCCCCAGTCCTGGCCTCAGTGGAGGCACAGCTCAATGTGAGGCAGAGCCCTAACTGATTTTCCAGCTAACTCGTTCAGAAAACAAATCTATTGTCCACATTACTTGCCGCACAAATATTGTCGCTTCCTGGGAGAGGCTGTTTATCTATATTTGCCTAGGATTGCTTTTGAACTGGACATTGAACCCATTTCCATGCAATGATTAACACTGGTGGTGCAGCAAACAAAGGGAAGCAGCTTGGAGTGAGCTGGTTTTAAAAGAAAATAAAAAGAAGGAAAAAAATCCCTGTGGACTGAAAATGCTACAATCAAGGGAAGGCATTCTGTAATCTGGGAACAGTCCTATATATAGCAATATGCCTGAGTGCCTCTGGGGAGCTGAAGCACTTATAAATCTCACGTATTAGATAGAGGCAGAGTACAGCACTCTCTCTGTTCATATGGAGGTGGCTGTTTCTAGTGGTTCTTGTGCGTCTTGGAGTAATATCCCCGTACTCCAGGCTGATGTTTTAAGAGAATAAATCCTTTTTGCTTTTGTTCTGGTCTCTTTGGCTCTTTCCTAATTTCTTTTCTATTTTGTATACTGTTTGCTTAGTTTGGAGAGACTGAGAGCAGACTGTTAGCTTGATGACTAGACTTGCACAGTTTTTTTTGTCAGCTGATATTTGTAGGGGAAAAATAGCTTAGCAAGAAGGAAATCTGTTTGCAGATTTGGAGGAAATTTGGCAAGTTGTTTCAAGCAGGACATAAAAAGGATAAATTCAATACATATTTTTTTTTATTCTCTTAAGAAAGAAAGTTTATATGTGGGAGTAACTTTTTTTCTTAAATGGGTGTGACCTGGTTTTGTTATTGTATTTTATGAAAAGCATAAAAGATGACCCAACATAAATGTGTTAAAAAATAAAATACGTGAGGGACTTTTTTTCATAGAAAAATAACAAATTAACTTTTCAGCTTAACTTAAACTTCTTTTTTCTTCTTTTTCTTTTTTTTTTTTAATTTTTTTTTTTTTTATCCCCACTGGTGAAAAATATCCCAAACTTCCCAAGCAAGACTTGATTAAGTGTGTGTAGTTCTGATTTTTCCCTGGAGCTGCAGTCCCTGGCTTTCACTGCAACCTCTGTCATTAATGTGCCCTACATCCTTGGTCAACCCACCAAATATCTCACTAAAGGTTTCTTTCTCCATATGTGTGTGAGCAGTGCCTCGCACAGAGGGGACTGGTTTTGGTAGTAACCTGAAGGTGTCACTACTACACAATGAATACTGGTACCCACCATGTCCTGCTTTTTAGCAGCAGGATGGCTGCACTGCAGCTACAATGAATATGCAAAAAAAAAAAAAAAAAAAAAAAAAAAAAAAAAAAAAAAAAAAAAAAAA
>VZSE01014927.1:1037488-1050089 GCA_013398275.1 Promerops cafer
ATAAGTATCTCAAAGTACAGTTTTAGCACTTAAAAGACACCAATATATTGACCCACTTATGTCAATATTTATTCCTTAGCAGCTGCATTACTTGGACTTATAAACCCCTAACTTCCATTAAAATCAGTGACAAACTCCCATTGACTTAAATGGTGCAGAATAGAGCCCTAAATCTTTAATGTAGTCATGTGCATTTCTCTGTTTTTTCTAGATAATGTAACCACTACAATGTAAAAATATATCTATTATATGCACTTTGTTCAATCATCTGTAAATATGACAGTAATCACCCGTTCAAATTATATGCTGTATATCAACAAGTTATTTCTATTTAGTGATAAAGAAAAAAAAGTTCATAAAAAGTTCTTTTCCAAGAATGCAAATGTACCTCTGTGTAAAATTCCCAGCTAAGAGCTAAGATGGTCTATAAATATTAATTCTTCATAACATCTACCAAGAGTGTCTCACACTAGAAATTTCACTCCGAAAGATTCAATCCATGCGCAGTCACTGCATGCAAATTTTCCTCTTTACATCCTCTCATTAACAGCATCAACGAGGTTAAAATAAGGATGGCACTTACACCGAATGCTGTCACTGAGGATGGCAGATCCTTTTCGACCTCACTGCAGCCTGATCCTACAGCTGGGATCAGGTTGTGGACAGTTTTGCTCCCCGTAATCTGCAGCTGCTCCTGGAGCGCCTTCCCCACTGCTGCCCTGCAGTGTTTTTCTCACCCGGCAGCAGTGAGGGCATCTTCTGGACTGCCACATCTTCCACAGGCTTGGTGGGCAAAGATGTCACACTGGTGCCTAAATGTCCCTTCCAGCTACCCTCACAGGTCTCACCCTCACCAGTGGGTGACAAATCAAGAGGTTGACACTTGCAGCTGCTGAGGGTTTGGTCATCTCAAAGGAAAGAAATGGAGGAGAACACTTTCCCCAAGCTGTACTTGCAGCCTTTCTCACACACTGCCAGCTCCCCCGTTTTCCCTGCCCACATCTGGAACTCCTGATTCCTTAAGGACAGGGGTGAAGGGCTGCAGAGGTGTCTACTATGTGAAGATACATCAGCAAAGCAGACCCTTTCAGGCCGGGAATCACCCCAGTACTGCTGTCAGAGAAAACAAGACCCAAGGACATACCTCCTTCTGGTATTTCTCAAGCTGGGATAAAGAAGAAGTGCAAGAGCAAGAAGGGATCTGGTGGGAGACATCCCTGGATGGCTGTCACATTTTCTGGGTTAATAAGCCAAGACCAAAACCCCCTCAGCTGCTGCTGAGCCCCCTTCGCACCTCTGGCTCTTGCCTGGGAACCCAAAGTGGCTGAGTGGGTGGGTTGGCTGCCAGCCACGTTGCTGAAAAACATGTCAGCACCAACTCACACTTCCCCTGTCTGCCAGTATCCATCTGCTGTCTCCTGTCCCCTGCCTGGCATCCCAGCACCTTGAGGCTGGAGGTTCTGTTTGTCCCACATCTGTGCAGCACCCAGCAGTGGGGCTCTCAGCCTAGGCAGAAGTGACAGACTCTTCCCCAGAGTCAAGGCAACCCCAAGGTGTGACCATGCCACCAGCAGCAGGAGGGTGCAGAGAGGAGTCTGAACTGCCCTGCATCTCTTTCCTGTCTATACATCATGGATTTTATTACACACTAAGAGGAGACACAGACTCATCCCATGCACCCCCCAAAAGCTGTCTCACCACACCCTCTAAGAAGAAAAGACCCACACAGGAGTGGAGACAGCTCGGCCAGCAACGGTGTCTTTAGGTCTGGTCTGCAGTCAGATTTGAAAGATGGGAATTAATATGTGTTAATCCTGCAGCCTTGTTGATGCAACGTCTAAATAGCTTATACGAATTAAACACTCGCAGCCCTGGCTGCCCGAGCCTATTACTGCCTTTCAGCTAATGCCTCTAGAGAAGGTCCTAACCAGACACCAAGACAGAACATAAAATAAACTTCAGACAGCCTGATCTTAAGCAAGGTTTTTTGGAGAGGGAGAATGAGGGACACAGATTGCATGTCAAGTGACCCTGATGCTCTTTATCTGGCAGGATTCCTGTTGTTCTGGCAGGTAAATGAGCAGAAAAGCATAGCCACGGTGTAGTGACTCATGGTCCTCTAGAAAACTCTCCCTGTGTGCTCCAAATCCTCTCTTCGACCCTGCAGTATCAGACCAAACAGACTTGTAGGAGATGAACTTAAATCAACACCTTCAGCATAATTTTTTGGGTAGGCTTTAAACCCGCCCCATGAATCAAAGGAGCTGTATCAGCATAAGGGCTCCCTCACCCCATTACCCTATATAATTGCATCCAAACTAGTTGTCCATGAGGGCTGTAATCTTTTTGGAGAGTGTAACACACACATTCAGCTTATGCAACATCTTTGGTCCCAGTGACTTTGCAGTGGCTTTTGGAAGGTTTGGTCCTGGCCCCTCCTGTTGTTCTGTAGCTGCCTCTGTAATTATGTGAATTTTAGTGTCTGGGGAAGAGAGATGAAAATGTTCCCCATTTGTCCTGGTTCTGAGGAACTCAAGCCTGATCCTTCCCTGTTACTTCACAGAGTTACACTGCCCTGTCAGCCCATCCCAGGCAATAGGGAATTATTTGTGGGGAGTAAAGGTGGAAGAGGAGAATGTCAGACAGCCCCTTCTGGAAAGATTTATAAATGCATCATAACCAACTTCACAGGCTTAGTGCCTTAGAGAGTAATTGAAAGAGATGTTCCATATTGATCTTTTCAGAAAGTTCAGTTTGTCTAATCCACCCCCTCCCTAGAGCCAGGTGAAAAATGTTTGAACTTGTAGTGCTGAGGTTGGATTCTGCTCTCTGTCACCTGGGTGTAAACCTAGGGAGGAAACTCTGAAAACCATGGAAGCTTCTATGATGTAAAGAAGAGCAGAAGCCAACCTCAAGCACAGAAGGAATGTACTGGTGTGTGTCTGTAGCTGGGTTTGTTTTCAGGAAAACCATTTTTGTCACTGCAGGTTTCCAGTTATTTGATGGGGTGGACATTGTGTATCCACATTGTGATGTGAATGCTGGGGATTTATTACACAAGATACAGAGAGGAAAGATGATTTTGTGATTAAGAAATCAGACTGGGACTTGTATAATCTGTGTTTAATTCCCAACCCAGCTGTAGATTGCTGCTCTCCCCTTGGATAAGTTGTTTATGCTTGGATCCATAAAGCTATTTAGGTATCTAACACCCATTGATTTCAATGGGAGTTGGGCTCTAAGTGCCTTTAAGGATCTGAGTCTTTATCTCAGTGCAACTCTGGCTTAGGAACCCAACATGCTTGATCATGATCTGGTACTTCTTTTCTCCTACTGGATGTGTGCTAGTTTGTGTCCATTTGGAATATGGCAGCTCTGTAATTTCCTGTACAGCATCTAGCACAGTGCATACTGGATCTCAGAGGTTGCTGAAAAAATATAATACAAATATGATCACAACTGCCAAAAAAACCCCAACCCAAATGCCCAACACATACTGAGAGATAAACTGAAAGAAAAAAAATCTAAGGACCTTATTGTTGTAGTCTATTTGTTAATGTTGTCTTGTGCTTTAAAAATTACCAGCAAACACCATGTATTTTGCTGTGCATTGATCTCCTGTGGCCTTTTCAATTATTCAGCCCTTCTAGTGACCCTTCCTCAAACACCTCAATTATTTTACAAGCGTGAACTAGGCTTTGCATACTGCCCTCCCAGACATGGGATTATTACCTTGTTTACTTTGCAGTCCAGGAAACTGAGTCACAGAACTTTGCCCCAGACAAAGGATACATAAATAAGCACTTAGGTCTTTAAACAGCAAAACATCCCCATAAATGCTGTCCTGGAACAGACTCACATTCCCCTTGTTTTGGTCAGATTTACAAGCATCCCAATTTTAAACATATCTCCTGGGATGAGAGTCACAGTTCCACTCCTCTGGCTACTAAACCTTTATGACACCTCTGTCTGCACCTCACCAGGTTGTTTTTTTTTTCCTAATAACAGCACTCAGCACCCTAAAGCTCTCCCTCTCCCTCAGTAAGTGCAGGCAGTGCGTGGCCCTTCATGCCAACAGGAACACAGAATGAAGCAACCACAGAGAACAGAGTGTTTTCTGGGTTTGTAGAGTGTGTGAATAAAAAACTGTTTAAACCTTGTGGCAGATACACGATCGGGCATGTGGCAGTGTTTGTGCAGCATGAGGACTGCAGGTGTGTCCTTTGAGAGTAGCCACCAGGGACAGATGGGGCGGGAGAGTTTTCTCTGTTCTCACTCCCTTGGGCTACTCCACCCTGTGCAGGACGTGTGGGGAAATTCCCAGCCTGCAGCTGAAGGTTTGCTGGGACTCTGTCACAGCTGTTTCTTATTGCACTTGAACATGTTTCCAGGAAGTGTTAAGACACTTCCATGGACAAACACTGGAATCTTCCTGTCTGGGGCACATCTTCCTCAGAAACAGCAACTATCCTTGTTATACCTCCACTTTTTTGAAGTGCAAATTCCGAAACTTGTGGCAGTTCCTTCCTGCTCTTTGGATTTCACTATCTCCAAGGGGCAGATCCTCTCTGGGGATTCACTGCATGAAGGCAAACCATGGTGTCTGGGGAGCACTGAGGATGAGCAGGGAGCCAGAGACATCCAGTGCTTCCTGGCTGTAATGTTCATATCCTCGTAAAAGAGCAAGAGGGATTTGAAGGAACTGCTATGGCCTTATTTTGAAACAACCTTTCGGTACAAAGTGATGGATTCATTTAAATTAAAAGGAGCCTTGGAATGCCTAGTGCAGTTTCAACACTGCTAGGACTTGCTTAACCAGGATAATGTGGGGAGAATCTTGCCAGGAGGAAGCCATTATCCTTATCATATCCAGGAAAATGGGAGCAGTTCCACCTGGCGTTTCATTCATGTGAGTGTTGCTGGTGGGTTTAAAGCTCTTTTGGTTTTCTCATGTGTATAGGGAAAAAGCAACAACCAAAGTCTGAGCTCTCCAAATAAATTAAAGGACTTTTTTTTCCTCTACTTAGTTACCCTCTCTGTCACATCCTTTTGCTCTCACTCTTTCCTTTCTCCCCAATAAAAAATAATCAGTGCAAAACCAACGAGCGAAAAGCCAGCATCTTACCAAATCATCTTTGTGCAAAGGTTTAATTTCCTGTCCTGCTGTGTTTTTGTGTGTATGTGTTTTTCTTTTCCTCAAAGGAAGGAAGGAAATAAGAAAAAAAAAAAGGTAGAAAAAAATAAAGAGGATCAAGAACCTGACAAACAATAAAGAGAAAAGATGTTTAGGAAAAGAGTGGCCTGAGTACATTTTTCTTGCACCACAATCATCAGCCACCTCTGTAAGGATCTGGAGAGGAGGGTAAAAACAGGTGGTGTCTATCTGAGAAATGAAGTTTGGTATCCCTACACCCTCCCTTCCAACTCAGGGGGTCTTGGTTGGAAACACTAGCTGCTGCACGAGACAAGCTATGGGAGTACACAAGGGGCTTGCAATAGATGACCACTGGCAGAGAGGTGTTTTTTTGGTCTCAGCCTGTTGTGGAGGCAGGTAGGGCTGGATGGCACCCCCGACCAGGCAGTGTGAGAGTTGGAATGTCACTACTCCTCCCTGGAAAGAAAGTTGGGATGCTCTCTGGCAGGATGAGAGCGCTGGGTGAGAGTGTGCAGCAGAACAGAGAGGAAAGAACCACAAAGTGGCAGCATTGTATCTGGTGTGTGGAAGAGACAGCTGGAGTCAAGTGAGCCTGACCTTGGTCCTGCCTCTATCAAATTCGACCTGACTTATTAGGAGAGGGTCAGTGTCAAAGGCAACATACAAGGAGTAAACTTTGTTCTCAGGTACTGGTGCCTCAGAACTGCCCCTCTCTGGAGAAGAGGGGAAAAATAAATGAAAAAAAAAAAAAAAAAAGGGGTGGCTTGATTATTATGCACCAAAACAAGCTGGATTCCTTTAAGCAAGAATCTGGCGAAAAATTCCTGTTAGGAAATATCTGTTTACACAGTATGTGCATGTCCAACAAGATCTGATCCCTGATACTTCAAGTGACTGTCAATTGCTAACCTTTTGGAATATCTCAAAGTTCTTTACAGGGAAATTTTATTTATTCAGTTTTGTAAAGCAAGAATCAGAAAGGCAATGCCAACAAGTTAAGTGTCTTGAAATTTTTAAATCAATCTCAAATTTACAGAGTCCAGCTTGAAACACCAATTGTGCCAGGGACCCCCCTTCCCCAAATCATGTACTTAACAAGTACACAAAACAAGTAGGCACTAAAAACAGTGACAGACAGTTTTAATTTTTCTCCAGAAATTACTTGCTCAGCGTCTACAGAGTAAACCAACAGCTGAACTAGGGAAAAAAACCAAAACAACTATGTCTCATAACTCCCAGCTCTCAACAACACCGTGTGTTAAAAGTCTAGAAAGGGCTGTGAAACACAGGCCTGTGGAAGGACCTGGGTGAGGTGGGTGGCTTTTCTGGGTTCACTCCAGCAGCTCAGCTGGAACAGAGGGTGAATGAGCTGCCAAAACAGCCAGCTTGCTCATGAGGTTCATTTAGTCTGCAGCTCCTCAAAAGGACTCCCGTGCCTCTCTTTCTCCACCCCTCAGAGAGAGAATGTGTCCCATCGGGGCGGGGGGGAAAAGGAAAATACATTTGGGTTGTATAATTTGAGCACGAAGCTGACATAAAAGTAAGGGCTTCATCATTTGGGCTTGGAGGGAGGGGAAGAGGGAAGAATTGGAGGAGGGGTAAGGAAATAACAATTTGCTGTCTCCCGAAGTATTGTTTAATGCTTTACTTTAAAACGCTGACAGCTTCTGCACAGCTGTATCCATGATAGAAGCAGCTTGCTGGCACATTGATAAAGTATTAAGATGAGCACAGATCTGGGCACGATACAAAGATGAGAGCTCCTCACAGCTGAATTAAGGCAACGCACACAAAGTAACCCTTACCCGGCAAAGGATCATTTTGATGCTGGTGTCTTTTGTTTTGATTCCAGATCAAAGGGAGGAGGATAGGTGTTTTAGGGCTGGCACTCTGAGTTGCATGGCTAACTTATCTGTGCTGTTAAAGCAGGCATCCCATTGCCTGCTAGTAAGCAGAGAAAGACCTGAAACACATAGGGAGGGATAGGAGACAAGGAGGAAAAGCAACACCAATGACATACTGGGAAGACGTGCTGTCTGGAGTCCTGCAGAAGAGTGTTTAAATATCTATTTTTCTTTTTTAAAGACCCCTGGGTGAAAAGCCCTCCTGCTGTTCTCAGTCTGGATAGTCTCACTCCAAACCCAGATCTAAGGTTGTCTCTGCTCTTGGGAAGCCCTGGTTCCTGCGATGGGACATCCTCTGGATTTGCAGAGCCAGTGTAACAACTGGTCACAGAAAATATTATCCCAGTGGAATGGCCACGGTCATATTGGTTTAAAAATGCCTAATGCCAGCATGCTTTTACTTTCCTTTCACATTTTCTGTATTTGTGTGTATGTCTGTGTACTTATATGGTAGTGTGACCATTTCTGTATAGGTACTACAACATCTCTAACAGAGTTTTGTCACCGTGATCATGCTGCTGCAGTTAAAACAGTGCGATTTCCTCCTTCCACAGACCTAGACACAATCCTGTAAGATGGCAAGCCCTGTCAGTTTGTGCTGGCTTCGAGGGAACCTCAAAGCTTCTTTTCTGAGGGTCTCAGCAATTCTCTCTGCACCCCAAAGGAGAACTGGGCCCCAGGTTAATAAAAAGTAGGCCAGCCTTATCCTATCAGCTGCCTGAGAGGGTGCCTAGTATTTTGAGGATGAGCGACAGAGAAAATTCAAGTTACCAAGGCAATGGGAAACCTGAACATAGTGAAGACAGATGTAAAAAACTACTTGCTGGCTCCACACAGCTGCTCTAAGACAAACTCACTGCATGCCCTGCCTCGGTTTCCCATAGGAAAAATCTTCCTTTAAACCCATTCTCACTAAAGTGTGAGTGGGTATCTGGTTTGCGTTGCATCAAAGTCCAATAGATTGGCTTTTCTGCTGCCTCTGCTGGAGCTGCCGTGCAAATGAGTTGTGCAGTGTGAGATCCCAGCACAGCCCGTGCACACTTGGAAGGGAGAAAGAGAGCTCCGACTCTTTCCCTTCTTTATTTTTCCCACCAGACTGGGCCAAATCTCGGTCTCATTTATATCACAGTAATCCTGGAAGAAATTCACGAGAGTCAGTCCCTCTAGATTTACATGGATATAAGCAAGAGGAGAATTCATCACCATGTCTTCATCAATGGTTCATAAGCAAGGAAAATACTAAGGCTTCCTTTATCTTGACAGCACAAGATGGCTCAATAAATGTAAAGCACGTGTTACATAACAGTAGAATAATCTATGGTATTGAGGGCTCACAATTCGGAAAGTCTTTTCCACTTGCAGTGGAGGGGGGGGGCAGGAATTAAATAGGGAGAAAAATATATATTGAATAAAGTGCTTGTTGCAGAATATTTTTTTTAAATACAGAACTGTGAAACCTAAAGTAGGGCAATACCCTCCCTTTCAACAATACTTTGACTTCCTACAGTCAGCAGATGCAATATGCATAGGATTCAGAAAGATCCCATTAAAATTCATTAAACCATGTTTCCAGCTATTTAGTAAATTTTGAAGAAAAGAAACCTATTGCCTCTTCTGCTCCATACGATGGCCTCTTTGAATGCAATTAACCCTTCATCCATGGGTCCTTCTATCCAACTAATCTCCCACCCCGTGCCTTCCGATGCATTTTTAATACCGCAGCTAATACTGCCACCTAAAATCCTCCAGCAGACACCATGCAATAGAGCTCTTTGCACAGGCAAGGAACTGTAAATCTCCATAAACAGTGCTTGAATGAACAGGAAATTCAGATAAGTGATGTGTTCTTTTTCATGGCTTCCAGTTCCAAATGGTGGATGCTCTTCATCCTTCAAGGTAGATTTTTATCCAGCAATTATTGTGGTTTCATACCTGCCCAAGGCATTTAGCCACTGGGTTTGGGGAAGCTGGTCAAGAAAGGGTGTAAAAATGTGCAAAGGAGCATAAATAAATAGTGAAATAATAAAGAAAGACCGAGTAGTATACATACAAATAAAAATTCAAAATTAAAAAGAAAGAAAAAAAAGAAAGAGAAAGAAAAACAAAAGAATAAAGGATAAAGATCCAGAAAAATCGGAAGACATTATATGAAGTGTCAGATTTATCTGTCTGAAGTGTAAAAACTCTGTTTTCTTTATTACATGGTTGACAGAAACTCAGGACCCAATCTGGTTTCATCCTGAGTTTGATAAACTGTGACCAATTTCAGATTGGAGCTCCTATTTATGGAGGTGCTAAGTGGAGAGGGGGATTATATCATGCAAAACAGAAGAAACCAAAAATATTCCTATTCCCCCCATCCTCTTTTCCCATCTGATAAATGAGCTGGTTTGTCAAAACAGGGAGTAGAACTTGAGGGGCCAGCGAAAAGGATTTGCTAAAAAGAAAAAAGAAGATGAGAACTGAAAATATTCTGTGTTTCTGTTTGCTTGAAGCAAATCCCATTCCCAAGCCAAATCTAATCAGAATCTGTCCACGAAGAAAGAATTCAGAAAGGAAATATTTTGAAATATAGAGGTGGTCTCAGCCTGATCCACCCTGCAAGGTGTTCAAGGTACATAGTGCTTCTTTCATTATTTCACTGTTCTGTCACAGCTGTGAAGGAGTGTTATTTCTGAGTCACAGAATTATGCTTTTCACTTGGCTTCTGTAACACCCCTACGCTTAATTATTTCATCTGAACTACAGATTTCCACAGATCCAGCAAAGCATTTAAGCACCCGCTCAACTTTAAGAACCTATTGCGTTCTGGGAGGCTTTCCACAATGTGAATTAAGCGCACACTTTGCTGGATGGACAGCTCTATACCATAACTACATTACACCTGGAAGAGAGCCATACTCTTTCCCAAAGGGTTTGCTGCTCTCCACTATATCAGTCTAAAATTTTTCCATAAGTGTATGTGCCTTTTTTAATTGAATATTTTGTCATATCTAATAGAACCCTCGCACGGTGTTTGCAAGGAATCTTGGGCAGCTTGGAAAGGACTGATCCTGGCACTTCAGAATGGGACAGAAGCATTACAGTTTGTGTATCGGATGTGAGTATCACCCTAAGCCACTGGGAAGCCAATCTGAAATCTGCCTGCTTAACAGAGAGGCACTGCTACTGCCTTGCTCTGCCAAATCAGGGTATTTTAAAGAGATAGCAGAGTGATTCTGTTTAGAATTCGCAACACATCTGTACAGAGGATGAGAATTTCAAAGTACGGCACAAGTCTTACTTTATGGGGAGGTATTATTCTCATTGTTCTTCCAGAGCTGGAAAAGGAGGAGAAAAAAATGTATAGGAGCTCAACTCTGCAAAATTTGCGGACCTGAGTGGCAGGCTAAGAGCTACACAGCAAGCTGTGGAAAAATATCAGCAATCAAAAGCCAAAAATCTGGTCTCCGAGCTTCCTGTTCAAAAACATGCAATGTACTATCCTCCTACCCAAGAAAGAGAGGCAAGTGTTCACTAAAAACTCAGAGGTTAAATGCCTGTATAGGGGGATATGTTGGCTACCTCACACTCCACTGGCACTGGGCATGTTGCCTGTAATGCCATGGAAATGTGTGTACAATTAACAGCAAAATTCAATTGCTGCAAGAAGATGTGTATGGATTCATCCACTTTAATTTTTTCCATGATTTAAGCATTAGGCACCAGGAAATTAATCTGGGCAATAGTCAGGACAATCTGCAGAAAGCTGGGTCTAATGTTGCTAAAACAAGCTGGCTGAAATGAAAAAGTGCAGCTGTGACTCTGTTCCTGATACCAACACACAAACACACGCACACACACAAAAACCAGCTCTTATTCTTATTATTTATGGACACAGATGAAAAGCCAAAGGGGGCAAGGTAATGCACACAGATGCTGATTAGCTGGAGATTATATTGATGATGTAATAAAAATTCACTTTGTCTCTTAAGCTGCACCAGGACAATCAAAGAGAGATTAGATAAAAATCAGAGAGAATGAATAATAGAAGGGAGAGGTAACATTGTAAACCATAACTCCCTGCAAAATGTTCTACCTTTGACTGTCCTCAGTCAGAATAAATAAAAGCTGGAGGGTGTAAATACATCCCAAATGTACAGAAGAAAGAGGCAGATGTGGCTTTGCAAGTGTATTATTTATCAATAAGCCGCCAGATACGCGCGTTTACCTGAACGGGTTTGCAAATACACACATACACGTATCTACAAGCACACACCTTTCTAACTCTGCTGAAGAGATGATGAGAGGGAGTGCAAGAGAGAAAATGTTTGGAGAGGGACAGATGGACAGAGAAATGGATGGGGCGAACAGTTAACAGCACACAGGAAATTATCTGAGTGAAAAAGATATGAACTTGTTGGGAAAAATCAATTCTGTCTCTGCTTGACAGGGTAAGGGACACACATTTGGAGACCCACATGCACACCTGTTTATCCAGACACACACCCATGTGGATCCCTGTCTGAAAAAAGAATCCCTCCAGCCGCAAAAGGTCTCCACCAGAGAGACACAGGAGAAAACTTTCCTCTCTTAAGAGTGCTTGCTTGAAAAGGAACAGAACTCCTGCATGTCTAACGTTGGTTTAAGTTTACTGACCATGTTTAATATTTGATTAAACCTTTGGCATAGCTGACTATCCTGATCTGAATAGTTGATCCGACGCTTTCCCTGGTAGTAAAGCCAAGCATAAGTAATAGCTGTCCTCTGACTACTGACGCCTTATGCGTACGAGTCAGATTTTGCTGTGTCTGAAAACCTGCTATCTGCTTCTGGATTCTTTTCTGCTGCTCAGTATTTTCAGCAACACTTTAGAAATAAACAAACAGAAAAAAAAAACCCCACCAAAATACTTCTCCCAGCCATGGAGGGGGCTGCAATTTATTCATAGCTGCGGAAAAAAATACCATCCTTCCAAAGTCTTCCCTGGCTTAAGCATTTTACCTGTTCTCCTTGTTGTACTTTTTGCCTGTGGTTTGCATTATTACTTGCTAAATACATTAGAAAATGCTCATCAGCTTGCTCGGCAGCTTGGGGATGTTTGTGTGGTTGCCCACACACATACACACACACACATACACGCAGCAATTTTATAAATAAATCACAGTCACAGGGGTGAGGAGAGGGCATGTGGTGTTTTGGAAGGGAGCAGAACAGCAAAAAAGGAAGGACATCTCCAGGATCAGAAAACAGGGGCTGTCCGAGTTTCTCTGCACTTCTCAATGCCTGTGAGATGGCCACCGCCGCTGATCACAGAAAGTGAGAGACAGGGACACCAACCTGAGGTGCTTTCTCTCTTGTCCACCTAGGTGAGGAAAAGACTAATCCCTCAAGACAGACAAAAACCAGGCCTAAATTACCAGCCTACATGCTTTACACCTCAAATGAGACAAGCCTTGCTGGGAGAGGTAATATCTTTTATTAGACCGAGTGATACAATTGGAAAAAAATAGACAAGCTTTCAGGCACACAAGGAAGTCTGTCTTTTTTTTTTTTTTTTTTT
>VZSE01014927.1:1053166-1065962 GCA_013398275.1 Promerops cafer
AGAATTAAAAAAAAAAAAATCCAGCTGGCCTAATATTGCAGTTGGGAAAATGAAAGATCAATAGCTCACTAGAGCCAATGGGAATCTTTCCATTGATTCAACAGGTTTCAGTTCAGGCCTGAAGGCACTGAGCTTAAGTGACTCCATCAGAGAGTGTTGGTGAGTAATTATCCACGCTGTGATTAGAACCTAGGCGTCCTCACCACCTGCCCTCACCCACCAGATAATGCCCTTCCTTTGAATGAAGCTGCAGGCACAGGCAGCAATTTAAATGGAGCAGCTCTGAGGTGTATTAGCCATTACAAATAATTCAGAAGGAATAGCAATGCGTGTGTTCCTTGGTTTTTTATTTGTTTGTTTAATTTGCTGTTAACTTTTCCAAATCCCTAGCAGAATGTAGCAACTAGCACCACTCTGGCACCCTTGTCTCCTGCAGGATCTTTAGGTGCCTTTTCTGCCAGTGTTCTATGGGTTGACTCACTTCTTTTTTTTCCCTTCTCTGTTAATTACTAAAGTTGGAGTTAAATAATTTCTAAATACTCCTTTTTTAGTATCAAAATTGGCTGTATCCCCTCCTGCAAATAAACATGAGGCAATGGTATGCTTTTAAAGACTCTGCCAAAGAATTTTTGTTGGTTGTCTTGCCCATTCCTCATTTCTACCCCTACTTTCCTCATTTATTGCCAGTATCTTGAATGAGATTTCTTTTTCTAAAAAGACAAAAAAAATATATATCCATGTAAATAATAATAAAAATAAGATAGGAAGAAGGAAAGCAAAGTAAATGTAACCAAGCTCCCTCTGAGTGAACAAAACAGAACAAATCCCACAAAATAGCATAATTGAATAACAATATATCTTTGTAAAAGAGGGTGAAAAATTGCATCCTCATCCATGTATTATTGAAGATGGAATACGATCAAATAAATCCCGTTTAAAAGCAATTAAATGCTCACAAAAGAAAAACACTTGCCCTGTAAACTGAAAAGAAAAAGGCGTAATGAAATGCAAACCTTCTTGAAACTACCATATGGACACTGGAACGGGAACGTTTGAAGCTGAATGGTATAGCAGAAGGAGTGAACTAGCTTACCTAGATAAGGCAGCCTATTGTTGCAGAGGGAGTAGTTAGGAAATTCGGATGGAGCCAGGTCTGTGTGTCTGGGTTTAGGTGAACAACAACCTTAAGTCAGTCACATCGCGTGTGATCGGCCACTCTGGCTTCAACCAGCAGCATCTTGCAGAACTGCCAGTAACTTCGGGCCCAATCCAAACACTGCTGCAGGCAAGGTAGAGCTTTTCCTGGACTTCAGCAGGCTTTGGGGCAGATGTGTGGCTGCTCTGCAAAGTCCTTTCTTATAAATTATAGATTTTACACAATGTAGAATATATGATATTTCCGCCATGTTTTCCCCCCCCATCCCTTAAATGCTGATAAAGGTGAGGGAAAAAAAAATGAAACACTTTCATTGCAATACTGTGTTGAAAAATAACTCTCTAGTATTAATCCTATTTTGATGACGGCTGAAGCTGTTGACCAAAACGCTCCTTGCTGCAAGAAGTTACTCAGTGGCTTTTGTGCACCTGCCGGGCCAAGACCCGATCCTAGAGAAAAGCAAATCTGGTTTCTGTCTGCATTGGGTGAAATAATGAGCAGGAAATGGAGCCTAGACAAGAAAACTGAATTTTCTCTAGGTTAACTTTCAGAGAGGTGCAAACAAATTCTATCTATTCTGCAAAGGTATCTCACTCTCCCCCTGCTTCCTCCATACACCATTTCAAAGAAGTGCATCTTTACCTTATTATATTATTAGAATCAATCAATATTATTAATATTACATGTGGGCAATTCTGTAAATTCTTCATAGTTCTCCTCCCCGCCTGTTAACAGCAGGTACATTATACAGTCTCTGGTTAGATTGGTCAACTAGGCTATCGATAGTCTTAATAAGCAATACCTATATTGTGACCTTTGCTCACAGAACTGAATCTCTCATATAGGGCTGTCAGATTCCTTAAAGAAGTATTGATAAGTTCATTACTGTATTGCT
The DNA here is from genome assembly GCA_013398275.1 of Promerops cafer. NCBI lineage: Eukaryota > Metazoa > Chordata > Aves > Passeriformes > Nectariniidae > Promerops > Promerops cafer. The sequence goes on from VZSE01014927.1 coordinate 1,055,218, forward strand.
ACATATAATTTTAGGTGTGATTTTCACTCACCCTGAAGCATCTAGTAACCTAATACTTTTTTTTTCCTCCTAAAGCATTGGCCCTTTTACAATTGATCAAATAGTGAATTAGAGCATTATAGAGAGGAAACATAATCAGGGGATTTCTACAAGCACACTGTGATATATCTTTTGATCTTCTGACAACCTTCATCCCTCTCGATCCTAGGAAGGAAGCGCTTTTTTATAGGGATATTATTAGGCTGATGCTGCTTTATACATCTACCTGCAAGAAGCTACCGAGTCCGACAAAGATATTTGTGTGCGTTTGCAGTGAGTGATGCATATTATGTGATGCGAATCTATCCTTAGAGACTGGAAAGGAGAGGAACTATGTGCAAATGTGAGTCTGCCCTTTCAATACATGCATGCATACACAGTCCCCGTGTAGTATATACACAGGCATTTGAATTAGAAACAGGCCAAATATGCAGTCAGATCTCATCAGAACAACTCTGTCTGCAAAGCTCCGTTTTTATTCTGTTTGAAGAAGCTTCATGTCCAGAGGTATCTGCCCCGGTGCACTCGGAAGGCAGCCTGGTAGCCTCTAAAATATTTTGGAGGCTCAGACGCAATGTACAAATAAACCAGAGATGAATTAATTAAGTGTGACTGTATCATTAAAATAGTATAATGAGCAAATGGTTATGTATAATATTAAACTCTGCATATAATTTCAGGAATACCCTCTTAAGTCATCTACCACTTTCACATAAGAGTATGTTCTCTATACTGTCTTTTAGAAGGGAATTATTTAGAAACATACGTTATCCTGTCTGTGCTGAATGCATGTTTTCATTAACATGCACATAAAATAAATAGTTGCATGTGTGTGATATACAAATGTCAGGCACACTTCTATCTCACTGCAGATCCATTTTTTCCATAAAAGTTCATTCTCAGCTACACTTTTTGTGTATTTTTTTTTAGGTTTTTATGTTCTTTTTAGGTTTTCTGGGTTTAAATAAGGAAATTAAACACCTTCGCCACATAAAGGGGTAAGAATAGTCTGCACTTCAAACTCTGTCTGCACTGCACCTTGGTCTACCAAACCATAAACAACTTTCTGTTGGCAAAATACTTTGAAAGGCCTTACAGTGAAGGTCCCATCACCACAACCATACATCCCTGGAGGCATTAAAATTGTCAACAAAGTCATCTATTAAATAGTTAATGTTAAACAATGACTTTACGTGTTCAACAAAGGAGGGAGAAATAAACAGATAAGGGTGAGGTAGATCGAAATCTGCATGCCTCATTGGCTAAGCTGTCGGATATTTCTAATGCATCTGAAGGGTTTGTTACTAAGAACCTGTTAAGTATCTTTAAACCTTTGATCTGTAGCCAGTCTTAACAAAGGTGACAATTAATTACAGGAGAGTGCATTGCAATAAAGTTACATCGTGGTCAGTTTATATATACTGTCCAAAGCTGGTTCACAGAAGTCACTGTCAATTAAAATCTTCTTGGAGTCCAGTTCATTATCAATTTTTCCCTCTTGCTTTGATCAATATTTTTGGCTGCTTCTGCTTGACAAACTTAACACAATGTCTATATCTATATGTCTTGCTATTCATTTACATGGAATAGATGGCCGTATATGATTTATTTTTAGCTACTACGTATGGCCAGGCACTTTATTTGAGAGGTTTAGAGCTCTCATCCATCTTTATTTTAAGGAGCGACAATAATAAGACCTCTCTTCCTTCAAGGGGATGTCAGTTGGATATAATGAATTCACATTAAAAGCTGCATTCACCTGTATGTGCATTCAGGCTGTGGCTTACAGGGACAAAAGCAAAGAAATGCAATCTCTGTGGTGACATCCCGACTCCAGACCACACCAAGAGATGCAGCGCAGATAAAGTGACGCAGTAGATCCTGAGATCCCCAAAAAGTGACGATGGCTCCCCAGGAGGCAGAGGGAAAGAGAGACCCTTGTAATATATACCCCACCTCAGTAAGTGGAGCAATGGTGGAAGAAAACCATAACTTTTACTCACCATGGTTAATATTTTTCCCTTTTTCTGCAGCAGATTTTAATGCGTAAAGGTCAGTCCACCATGACAAACCCCAGCAACAGTCATACAATCATCGGTGGAGCATTTAAGTGAGTAAGAAACGTGGCAGAGATCAGGCTTTTGTCAATTCCTTAGCTTTGTTTTAGTTTTAGTTTCACTTATAGAAGTAAAGCTAAGTTAAGGGACAAGCCAGCAAGCGCAGAAATTAGCAGCATTAGCTGCAAGTGTTGATGTTTGCTATGTAAACCCATAATCCAGGGTTTTAAAGGGAATGTGAAACATCGAGTAAGTGCAAACCTGCAGCAGGGTTTCCAAACTCGAAGCCACCTAAGCGATGACAGAAATCTCACTGCGTTCTGCCCAGCAAGCAGGTAACAGGCTTTTGCTCCTGAAGTAAAGGTGACACAGGGATTAATGAAGCACCAGCTATTTGTTAAAGTCAGGATTCAACTTAGTTTCCTTAACACCTCACTTGCTTAGTGCAAACTCTTATGGGGCAGAAAGAACACAGTGCTTGATGGACAGGTCACGTTGAGCTCTGCAGCCCCCTGCTTTTTTGGAATATTACTTTGAGGCTCTAGCCAACACCTGCATGGGTCTTTGGGCATCTGATGCTCTCTCCCTATTTTAAATGCAGGTAAGCAGTCCAACAGCCTAGATCATCTCCCCCACTTTTTCTCCCTTGGAACCATTACTGCCTGTCGCATACACCCGCCTCGGTTCACACTTGATTGACGGGAGGGACAGTAACAGCTCCTTTAGTGTCGTTATGGTCTGTCGGGTCAGTGCGGCTGGTATGCATGCACACAGGGCATGCATGATAAAAAAACACCCTGATGTCTTGCTGAAAAATGTTGCTGCATACTTCCAGTTTTAAAGGCTGGAGGAGACCCTCCTTGACCACTCAAACCCTTCCGTCCCTTTCTGTGGACCACCATGAACACAGAGTTCTCTGCCTGCCCTTCCTGACAGGTACAATCCACTTTTCGGTTGAACACAAGACACTTTCCGCAATCTCGCTCACTCTTTACCCAGACAAAATTTCCAGGTGCTTTCTGACAATCTCCTTCAAAAGGCTATTCCATCAGCTGCCTGGCTTTTATTATTCTATGCAATTTGAATCCTCTGCTAAAGAAAGCCCTGCCGGTGGCACTGGCCACTAGCAGATGCGGGATACGGGACCAGATGGACCACGCTTCTCATGCAAGGTGACAAGGATCCTCAATTTTTCCTGCTACTTCAGTGCTGAAATTTCCGATTTTTTCTGGCTCGACATGGGGAAAAAAATGACATAAAACTGAACCAAACTGTCCTCCATTCCTATTGTTTCTTGCAGAAACTAGTGAGTTTCTGATTCACCCCTTAAATAATAACATTGGTTGAGACAAAAAAATACTAAGAAATTTGGTTGTTCCTAATTAGGTTTTTTTTAAGGAAAAAAGTATCCTTTTTATTCCATAAAACGCCCCAAAGCACCAGTATATGTAGATATTGAGGGACACAAGCAATCGTAAACTGTAAAAGTGTAAGAAATGTGAGTCTAACCTGGAGACATGAAAGAGAAGAAAGAAAAGCTGTGGACGCACAAACTTTAATTTCTTTCTTTTTTCCACTTTAATGTAACTTTTAAACAAATCCATCTTGTAAGGATGATTAGTTCATTTGGTAGTGGGACTAGCTGAGGAACAGCTTTCAGTGCAAAACTTGACAGGCAAGCAAGAGATCCCAGAAAATTAGAGTTTGTATTGGAAATGCTGACACAACCGTAACAACAGCATCATAACTGGCTGCAGCTGCTTTTAGAAACCAGAATCCATGTCCAGAGCCCTGAAAAAAAAGAGTTAACATATATCCTTCTAATTTATGGAGTAATCTGGGCTATCTGTTTGACATTATCAAAACACATAGATGCTCATATAAACAGGGGATTTTAATGAACAGGGGGTTGCTTTTTTCCTCTCTTCCATCAAGCTATCCAACTGCATTGTGATTGTTTTAAGGGGTTGTTCTTTAGACCTAAGGCTTAAAGCCTCCTCTGTTTTATTCCAGTTTATTTGTGCATTTACCTTTCTAAAACTTGTTTGGTTTACTACCATACTAAATGCTGTATGTGTTGCTTTCAGCCAGGCAAGTCTTATGTTTCAGTTATGGAGGAGTTTATTCAGCACCTGTATTGCGTTGTGATTCTTTTGAACTAAATTTCCATTTCCCAAAGGCTGTACACATGAATGTGTACACATCTCTTTTTCTGTATGTGTACACACACAAACCTATACATTTCTGCATATAAACATACACATCATCTTAACTGAATGCTTATTTTCATTGCGCCTTTGAATTTCTGACATATCCAAAACCTTCATAAACATCCTTAAACTTAACAAGGTTTTAATTTTTCTATCATCTATCTTTGTAGTTAAACAGAACAGAAGATGATTGGAAGTCTTGTTTCCCTACCCCAGAGGTGTCTAAAATTTCAGAATTATTTATACGTTTAAGAAGGTAAACCTGTAAAAGAACTAAACTATTCTCTTCAGACTGCATTTTTCTATCTGCATTGAATGCTTACAGAGTGAGGTTCAGGTCAGGTAGGAAAAACATCCCAACCACAGGACTGCGGAAGTGGATTTCAAGGAGGTTTTGGGGGGTTTGTTCTTCTTCCATCCCTACGTAAGGTTTGAAAGTGTGTTGTTGGTCTCAAGTCTATGCAAGACTCTTGCTTTCCCAGCGCACACTATCTCCACACTTTAAGTGCATTCGCCCGCATGTGTTTCAGTAAATCTCAGTTAAGTGTGGAATGCTGATTTCTTCTGACTTCCTAAATAGAATATTATGGAGACCTGTGTGTTTTAAATTAAAACATTTCCCAGGCCTTGGGTACAAGCAAGCTTCAATAGAAAAGACTGTTTAAACCTATGGGGACAGTCCTATATTTAGATTACATTAATTCATAAATATTATACTAAATACCACTTAAATTGGCCTTAAATGACTTCAAAGATAATGCATTATAATATGGCTGTCCTGAGAGCACTAACCTTTATATCTCCCAGTAACTCAGCCTTTAAGCATACTCCACAGCTAGATAAGATGGGGGGAAGTTATGAATGAATGTCTTGCTAAATTGTTAAAGTGTGATTAGTTAACTCAGCGCTTGTGTGTGCTTGTATGTGTGAGCGTGTGGGTGGGTCAGCTCAGCCCCGGTAGATTTCTACCCGTGGATCTCAGCACACAGCCTCTTCCCAGCCCTACAGCAAAGTACCAGAGCAGGAGCCTGTTCCTGCCCCGTGTGGAGAGACGCGAGGATGGGGGAAATATGCAGCAGCTACGCTCGTGCCATGAAAGCTTATTTTCTCGGGGATCTGGCAAGCCTTTCCCGCCTTCCCCCACATGCTGCTTCCCCTGTACCCTTTCTCTCTTTGCGTATCTGCAAGAGAATCATAATCCCCTGCCTCTTTCCTGGTGTCTGTACTGGTATCAGCCAGAGCTGCTGGTGAGAGAACCTGGGACTTCACTCTCCTTTTGTGATAGTTTTTGTTGGAGGAGGGCATAGTAATGTACTTTAGGTTCTTAATTTTCAATTTCCTCCTGCTATACAGGAGCACCGCAATAGGATATCTTAATAATATTTTCAAGAATACACATCCTTTGATCTCGTTTCAATGGATTTACACCTGAAATTACTCCAGTTGCTGTTTTTTTACTTTAAGCTAATTCCTCTCTCTTCCCTCCTCCCAGAACAACCCCACCTTCTTCCCCTCTACACCCAAGGTTTGCTCTCTGCACACTTAAATAAACTACAGCCTACTATTAACCCTTCAGGGTGTACCACTGCCACAGCCTCATCCCCTGAATTAGGAATGAAATCAACTGAGAGTGATGGATCAATTAATGTATAAGCATTATGCATCTCTTATGGAAAGCATCTTGGGGTTTTGCATTGCCAACCTACCCCTGTGAGCCAAGTTGGACTATCTTTATGAAATTCTTCACCTACGCCTGCAAAGCAAAGCCAAAATAAGGACATCTGAGTGAATACAATGCTTCACATGACTGCATTTAGAGAAGGGAAGAGAGAAAAAATAGATTAAAAATGAAATAAAATGAATAAAATAATAATAAAAAAGCCAAACACAACCCCCATCCTTCAAAGCCCCATCACGCTTTTTGACTTAATAGTAATTAATCACTACTGGCAAGAAAGTAATTTTTTTCCAGGTAGCCAGAGGCACATTTTTATCAGGATTAGCTAATAAATCAGCGGCATCGCTAGAAAGGAGTTCAAACTCTTCTCAGATGTACTAAATAAAACCAATCTCTGAAATGCTGGCAACTCGGTGTCTATTGAAGCTTTGCTCAAACCCTAGCCCGCAAAATAACAATCATCATCATAAATTTTCTTTCCAAAGTCCAAAACTTATAGCAGGTTAAAAATGACTGTTTGTTTTGAGATGAACTCATGCAATTTGGTTTGATGAGGTGATAAGATTCCCCACCTGGCTTTTTTTCCTAGGTTGCAGCTTTACAACAGAAATGAAATGAAGGGAAATGAAGTTAGTATCTTGCTTAATTCAGGGATATGTGTTAAACACATCCAAGCAAGATAAATGATCCCTCTCTCTCTCTCCCTCTCTCTCCCTCTCTCTCTCTCTCTCTCTCCCTCTTCCTCTCTCTCTCTCTCCCCCTTCCTGAGTTTGTCTCTGTGAATACAGGCATACAGTAAAAGCAAAACTGAACTGAAAGAGGGAGAACTCAAATCTATGAAATAGAAATTGAAGTTAGCACACAGAATGATTAATTTCAGGTTTAAGATAAAACATAACGAATAAAATCTCATCAACAAATCACAGTAATCTCCCACTACCAAAAAAAATACTTCATCAAAGTGTTAGCTCAAAGATTTCCTCTACACTATGTTGAGTGATTCTCTTCAGTGTAGCTTTTACTGCTGTTGTTTTTATTTTAAAGAAACCTTAGATAATTTTTTGCAAACACATGCACACACACACATGAGCTCAGTGTCTACTCTCACTATTAGACGAAATCTCTCAGGACCTTTCCTTCCCTGCACTTTGTACTATCATTTTTATTGCTATTATTAATTATTATAGTACGGGTGTCACATTTAAATGATGCCAATCAGACCTTGATGTGGCTTCTAGGAAGACAGTCTGAAAAGAAAGCAAGGTTTGAAAGAGCTACACTGATCATTTTGAAAATGAGAAGGGTGTTTGAAGCGACCGGCAAGTAAGGATGGAAGAAATATCCTATAACTTAGACTGAGTCCCTAGTCCCTGAGCCCCGGACATTTTCTCTTGCCTGTGTAAAACTGGTACTTTGCACTGTCAGGGTATATTTTCATTCGCGTTTCCTGAGAGTGGAAGCAAGGAGGGGAGTGAGTGGGAAGGGGGAAGAGATGCCTGCTAAACATGCCATTAAGTTCAAGATTTACAACTCGCCAAGGCATCTGGAAAGCTGGGAAGCCCGTAATGCCATTACTGGTGACTGTCACTGCCAGGAGTCCGCCAAGCTGGACTAGACACTGGTACTGAAGCTGTCCTGTGAAAGATACAACTTCCACTCTCCCCGTGGCCCCGTGCAAAATGCTTTCTCCTCCTGCACTAAATCTGGAGTCACACCCCAACCACTTCTGACCCGATCTTTTTCTTTTCCCTGTTCATTTCAAAAAATAAATATAAAGACACACACACACACACACACACACATACACGTATATAGAATCTGAGTTAATAAGGTGGCTCATATCACTCCTGGTTCTCTCCTGCTCCTAAGAGGGGCTACCATGCAAATTACCTTCAACTTCCTCCCTGCGAGTCCTACTTTCCTACCCGAGGATCTGAGCATCTCTCCCCCACTACACACACCCTCCCCCAACGCCAAAACGGAGCACCATCTAATCTGATAGGCACCTCCGGAGAGCCTAAACTGAGCAGGGAAATGAGCGGGCAGAGATGGAGCAAGTGAGGCATCGTGTGAGGAGTACATCTCCACTACCTTTAGAGAAAACCTAAAAAGTTCCTGGCATGGACTTCGAGCACATTAAAGAAGTGCTTGGAACATGCCTGGTCAGAGACTCCTTCCCTCTGGATCTAAGCTGCCACCTGTCCTTTTTGTCTTGCCTTCTTCCACACGCGGACACATAGTGTGATTTTGTACATACACCCCTGCCCCGCTTGAGATGGGCTTCTTTATTGTTGTTTTTATCCCTGTTCCCGTGTTGAATAGAACCAAAATGAAATAGCCCCCCGGAGCAACTTACTCTCCTCCACTTCTTGCTTTGTAGAGGACTACAAATAATAAATATGCAGCAGCAAAAATAAAAAATTGCCAAAAAAAAAAAAGAAAAAGAAAAGGAAAAAAAGAGGAAAAAAAACGAAAGAAAGAAAGAAAGAAAGAAAGAAAGAAAGAAAGAAAGAAAGAAAGAAAAGAGAAAGCCGCCGGTGCCAGATACAGAACAGTTGTAAAATCGGGGGTTGCCAGCAAACCCAGGGACGGACAGACGGACACACACACCCCTGGGCTGACGAAGAGCGGCTCCCGAAGGTAAATACAGAGCACCCGCTCCGGCTTCAGCACCGCGGACAGCTGCCGCCGGCCCCGCGCCCGCGCCGCCGCTCGCCCGGCGCTCCCCGGGAGCTTCCTCTCACCCCCCAAAAAAGCGGGGAAAGAAATAAAAATACTAATAAATAAGCCAAACGGAGCTGACTCCCTTCCCTGACTCTCGCTCTTCTCTTCCCAGGATGGGTCTATTATTTCTTTCCCTGCCCCCCCAGCCTGCCGCCTCCGCCCCCGGGCCAACCAAAAATGAAATAAAATGAAATGAAATCGAAAGGAAAGAGAGAGAGAGAAAGAGAAAGCCAGGGAGAGAGAGGGAGCCTGCCTTTCTCTCCCGATCTCTCCCGGGAAAGTTCAGGAGGTAACTCACCTTTGTGCATGCCAGTGAACCTGTCCTTCAGCACCGTCAGTTCATAGATCTTCCCGAACTCCTCGAAGAGCGGTTTGAGGTCTTTCTCGTCCAGGTTACGGGGGATCTGCCCAATAAAGAGCTTAATGGCATCGTGGTCCTTCATTGGGATGGTGGATGGGTTTCCGGGACTATGGTTTAATCCGTTCATATGCCCGTTGGTGCTGGGGTTGCTGTGATTGCTACTCAGGCTGGTATTGTCTGGTTGTCCGTTTGCTAACGTGGCCATCTTTATATACATAGAGAAAATCTTCTTTCCTTTTTTTCCCCCTCTTCTTTTCTCTCTCCCTCCCTCTCTCTCCCTCTCTCTCTCCCTCTCTCTCGCTCTCTCGCTTCCTCTCCCTCTTTCACACACACACACACACACACTCACACACACACACACTCCTCCCTCTCTGTCTCTCTCTCTCTCTCTCTCTCTCTCTCTCTCTCTCTCTCTCTGGGTCTGATCTGATTTTTTTTTTTACATTGAAGATCTGTGTCCTTTCCGTTTAAACAGGCTGGATCGGTTCAAATTCCCAGCCAGACTAGGGGGTGGGGTGTGAGTGTGTGGATGTGTGTGTGTACGGGGAAGGGAGGCTAGGGGTGGGGGATTGCTTTTGCCTCTACTCTGGCTAAACCCCCTCCTCCCATCCAACCACCCCCCTGTCTGTCTGCCCGGCAGAGGCTTAATGGTATCTTCCAACACAGCCCCTGGCTATAAATAGCACTAGGCGCATGGCTCTTTGAGAGACAGTCAATTTCTATTGTGCCAAGTGAGCAAAGGGGAACGGTTGCGTTTTTAGGACCAATGATGATGATTTTTTTTTTCCTTTTCCTTTGCAAGCCCTCCGATCAATCGCTGTCGTTATAATTTCAGTGATCATCGGGAAATCTGCCTTTTTATTTGAGAGGGGAAAAAAACCCAAACCCAAGGTGTTCTGACTTCTTTCTGTTATGATGATGCCTCTTACTTATTATTTACTCTTATTATAATTTCGCAAATGATAATAAAAAGCAGTTCAGATACGGATGAACCCCTCGGCTCAGAGGTTGCTTTTGCTGTTGTTGTTGTGATTGTGATGTTACAAGCTCTCTTTACTATATCTGTTCATGTTGCATCTAAAAAAAAAAATGCATGCTCTTTAAGCTCTCTTTTTTTTTAAAATATAAATTATGTTACTGATGATGACATCAAGCTAGGAAAGCACAAATTATACTATTGTAACGCTTTGAAGAGAGTCGGAAAATATCTAAATGACTGTTGTTAATTTTCATGCTGCCGATATTTATTTTATGTACAGCCAGTGCGGGCGTTATCTCCTATACGGGCTGTGTGTGTGTATATGCGTGTGTATATTGGAAAGGGATTGATTAAGTAAGGTTTTCTCGCCCGATTTTCAAGCCATCAGGATATTTTGTCTGTCTCTGATGGAAACATAAATCGTATTTTGTAGTCATCAGTGATCGGGAGTTGCTTGTCCGAACAATGCTCTCTAGACAAAGTGTACTGTATGGTGGAGACGAAATCAGCTCTTCTTTCATAGCATCTGGGGGTGGGGAGGGCAGGGAGCCTCGGATTAAGGACACAACTCCCCCTTGTCCCCCAAATAATAATAACAACAGTAATCCGGACAGCAACAAAACAAGGCTCTGCGTGCGCTCAGAGCAATTTTCCCCTTGTTATTTTTTTCTCCCCTTTCCCTTTTCTCCGGTTCTCC
>VZSE01014927.1:1066366-1122319 GCA_013398275.1 Promerops cafer
TCCGCCTCCCGTTTAAAAAAACCCAAAAACCTTAAAAAAAGAAAATCACCCCATTGCAGGTGGCTCGGATATTCCAACTACTCCTGTGTCTGAGAGTGCTCCCGTGTCCCGCCAGCAGAGGAGCGCGGGTGGATCGGGGGGCAGCAGGACTGCGCCCCTCCCCGAGGCCACCGCCGATCCCTGCGAGGGGAGCGCTGCGGGCGGGGGCCGGGATGGGACCGGCCCCGAGGAGCCTCCCCATCCCACCCTCCGGGTGCCTGCACCTCGGGGCGACACCCGTGCGGAGCCCCCGGCAGCCTGCGCTGCCTTTTACGGCTCTTTAAATATCTTCGGGCGCTGATGGGCAGCAGCGGCTGTCAGCCGCCTGGTGCCGGGCTGGTGGCAGGCACCGCGCATTGTCTGCCGTCTGACCAGGCGTGCCGTGTACTGGGGTCCAGGCCGGGGGGGTGAGGGGGCTGGTCTGCCCGTCTTCCCTTCCTGGGCACACTCCGGCAACCTTTAAAGGCTACAGACACGGAGATGTGACAGCCCAGGGGCTGCGGGGAGAGTAAAACCCTCAGACAGCCCCACTCCCAAATTCCCAGCCCCGTGACTCACCTGTTTTCAAATCCTGTCTTGTGCCTTGGACTGTGATAAAAGAATGACAACAACAACAACAACAAAACCCACGAAACAAAATCTTTCAGCCCTCCCCGCCCCCCGCCCCTTAAAAATCCTAATATCCACTCTTTCTGATCCCTAAAACCACACCCGTGATAGAACGAGGAGGACTAAACCATTTTTTTCTTTTTTTTTTTTTTTAAGAAAAAAACATCCACTACAGTGAAAAGTGAAACAACATCCGGCACTGATCCATCCCAGGGATAGCTCTGTTAACACCTTGTCCACGAGCAGGCCACTCTGCCTGCAATCACGGCTTATCCCAAATGAAAGCCAATTAAAAATAACAGGGCAGTAAAAAGAGTAATTTTGCTGCTCAGTGCGGGTGTCCCTTTTATAACAATTTCTATTTTTTAAAACTTTTAGCTGGTCCACGCCCCGTTTTCACAGAGCCGTAAGTATAGTCATTTAGAAATGGATGCTGTTCAAGTACAGCCCCCTGGTGCACAGGCACAGCTGTGAGGGGTGGCAGGATGAAATAATACGGACACAAATATTGCTACAAGGGCTCCAGGATGAACACAGCTGCTGCTGTGGGTGGAAATAAGCTATACCCCATAAGCACCTTTACACATGTACGAGGGGCTGTGGCGGATTTTAAACAGATACAGGCAAAGGAGGAGTGAAATTGTTATCTATAAACCAGGTTTTGCTGAACAGTTCCCCAGTGAGAAATGTTCCCAGTGTAATCACAGTGGGTCCAGTTCAGCAATCCAGAAGCAGAGAATTCCACAGGAATTTTGTAAGGATAAGGTCTTCTGTAAAAGGCTTCAATTTCTTCAGGAGAGCAAAAATTATTTATCTGCTTGGGACCAAAATAAAGCACTTCACTTTTTTTTTTTTTTTTTTTCTTTTTCCCGTACTTGCAGGGAAAAAGCAGCCCCCTCCCACAGCCATTTTCAGCCCCATTTTCTCTTGCTTCTCGCTCTGATTAGAGTATTTTATTTTTATTTTATTTTAAGAACACAAGCATCATTTATTTTGGGGGTAGATGGCCATCAATTTTTACCTTCTCAGAAGAAATGTTACCCCGAATCAACACGGCTGGAAAAAGGCACCAACACAGCCAGGTCGGGAGCAGGAGGATGCAGCTGGACCAGACACAGGTATATACATACCTCCCGTGAGAAAGGGCTTGCAGACCAGGCTTTGGCTTTTAATGTGCCTTTCAAAGGGCTTGATTGATTGCTGCTAATCCTGTGAACAACTTCGGTGTTGTTAACAGGACTGGCCGCATTAGTAAAGGTACTTGCATGCATTAGTATGCTCCTCGTCCCCATGACGTCAATAGACAGCTTTCCAATGACTTCCAGGAGGGCTGGATCAGGCCCTTGCTAGCAGCAAGTTTTTAATGAACACCATGTGGTGCAGGCAAGGGGGACACAGCGATACATCAGTCCTGACTGTCTCCATTCTCCAGGAAACGAGCAAGTAAAGAGGAAAGGCAGGAATAGGCCGAAAGGTTGCTGGAGGGGGATTCTTCTGCTGAACTTCAAACCCCTGGACCGGCAGCAGCACACAAAACCAGCAGTCGTTGTATGATGTAAAAAGAATTGCAGGCAGGTTTTCTTCCAAATAAATAAGCAATATATGTGAATTTTATTTTTAAATAGATAAGCCAAGTAGCAGGCAAGTTTTGCTCCAAAGAAACAAAATTTTGTGTGACTTTTGTTTTTAAATATCAATTTCTCCTTCTTTAGATCAAGTTAGCTATACCAGCTCATATACTCGCAGATTTTCTGCTAGCTTTTTTTAATTAAGATTTTTTCTAAATGAAACACGAGACAATATCAAACACATTCTGATCACAAATCAGATACAGCTCACAACTGCTATTAAAGGGCCCAATCCTGCCAAGTCTTCTAACTCAGCTGGACTTGTTTACTTCAGCTTGTTGGGCTTTGCAGGGAGTGCTGACAGGATCAGGGAATATTAGCTATGTAATCAAATGAAATAATTGAGTGCTGCATGTGGGCCTCTAATAACACCTAATAAAAGAAGGGGGACAATCATGCATTAAACTTTGGGTGAGAAAACAAGCATCAGGGCATGGGCCCGATCCTGAAAACCTTAATCTGCATTGTTGTAAATCACTCTGCTGTGGTCAGAGGGATTATTCATCTGAGGAAGGATTACCCATGTGAACATTTGCAAGACTGGTCCCTGAATTAATGCATAAGTCAGTGTGGGTTGGTGGGCTTTTTTAGTTTTGTGTTTTTCTTCTTTTCTTCTTTTTATTTATTTTATTTTATTTTTTTTTTTTAATAACAGAGATACATTTTGCTGCCTACATTGACTACAATCCTGTGCTAAGCTACTTTGGATACAAATAATTTTTCATTTCTCTCTTCAATCAACCTTCTTGATTCTAACTAAGGCAGAGAAAAAAAAAAAGAGTTTGTTTATGGAGGCATTTTGTTAAAGTAGCACTGGTGAGTTTGAGGTGGCAAAAGGAGGGCTGCAGAGAAACTCATGGTTAACAGAGGACAGAAAAGTAGAAGAGAGCACGCATGCATGTGTTTGCAGGTGTGTTGAGACACAGGATTTGTACATGCACATCATTACATTCCACACAATAGATTCTGCCATTATAAACAGAGCTCTCCAGAATATTCCTATTGCCTGTGCTGCACACACCATAAACATGTTGGATTAGTCCTTTGAAAAGAATGTCAATTTTATTATCTCCACATCCCTTTTCATAATAGGTATGTCCCTGTACATAATGAGTAATGAAAGCAGGCAAGCCTGTATTGTAGGGACAATAATGCTTCATGTTAATATGGTCCTTTTCATCATCAAATCATTGTGCAGTCATTAACAAATTAATGCTTACAGCGCCCCTGTGAGGAAGGGAGATTTCACTTTAATAGGATCTGGTAGCACCTCCAATTAAAAGGGTTGCCTCGGTCTAATAAAATACTGTTCAGCTTTGATAAACTGCACGTGTTTTGGCTGAAACTCTAAGTTGGGCACCAGCATGCAGACCAGATTCTTTAATTATTTCTCAAAAATTTTGTGTGGAGCTATTAGTCTGTCCCTGAGAACAACCCGTAGGAGAACTGGGCTGGTTTGAACTGAGTCAAATGAGATGCTTTGTAAAGCTCTCCTGTCCCCATGCTTTACAGCATGATACTAAGAGCTGTCAGGAGGTGAAGCTCTTTCTCAAGTTTTTTTGCTATCTCTGGGAAAATCTGCCCCAAAGCGGCCAATTAAAAGCCTGGGGAAAATGGCAGTTCTCAGATGCTCACTAGAGATGCAGATTTCCAAAACCAGATTCCCCAGTGACTCGGCTCTCACCGGGTTTGCTACAGCAGAGAGAGTTATTCCTGTCATTGCAGCTCAGGGCCAGGACACGCCAGGAGAAACTGGAGTCTGGATACCTAAGACAAAAGCAGGGAATGTGTCTTCCCTTTCCTTTCTGGGGCTTACAGGGAGATCCAACAGTGAGACTAGAGCAGAAACTAAAAAGAAACAGCTGGGGGGAAATTCAGGTAATCTGGAAAGACAAGGAGGTTGGAGTACCACTGAGTTGGATTAAAAAGGACTCAAATGGGGAACATATTGAGATTCAGATTCAAAGATAGTATGTGTACCAGGAAATTAACAACTAAATTCAGGCTATAAGTTTAAGAAAAGTGTTAATTTCCTTAATCTTAGGAAATGACAGGCTTTGACAGTTTTGGTCCTTACCTACTGGGTGCAGCTTGGAGGTCATCACAGACCAGTGCTGTGTTTTCAATAGGCCCTACAGAGAGGATAGTGTGGGTTTTTTTTTATGGAAAAGAGTGTTTAGCCATATGGATAGTCGGTGCCTTGCTATTTGGACCCAGGGTTAAAGAATTCTCTGGTTATTTATTTGTATTGATGCAGTTAGCCACAGAGAGCTTTGGAGAAAAGGTTGTGCTGAGACACAGCAGTCTGCTTCTCAGTAGGAAGAAGCTGGGAAAATGGAGAGAAATGGAAGGGGAGGTAAATCTAATGGGCAACCATCTGTAGTACAAAACCAGGGAAAAATGAGGGGTTAATACACAAAGCATGATGTAAGAAAACATCAGAAAATAAATTCTGGTAAAGCACAGAGGACCTGATCTCTGTGGCTGGTAAACTCAGGGGTAAGGCACTTAAAGACTGAGGCAAGATAAAAGACGCAAATTGAAAAAAGGGCCAAAAAGTGAAATTAGATACAGGACTGGAACAGGGAAAGGGAATACAGAGTGAAAGGGGTGGATCTGAGATGGGGATAAGTTAAAAGAACAGGAAGTCTTGCCTGAAAGAATACTTGGCCCTAAAAGTCCACTCTTCTGTATACTTGAAATGTGAGGCAGAGTCCCTCAGTCCTCTACAGTCAACAAAGAGCACTACACATGCCATCTACTCTGTGAATGATCATGTAATTAAAGTCTGAATTAGAATGCATCTGTACAACAAAGGAAAATCCAGGTTGTGCAAGTAACCTCAATTCTGGGAGCTCTTAATATTTAAGTGCTTGTCTTTGCAACAAGAATAATTTCCTTTTAATTAGGGCTTGTGTGCAAGAAAAAAAACAAAAAAAACCAAAAAAAAACAAACAAAAAAACTACCCAAAAAACAAAAACAAAAAAACCCACNGGGATTTGGGGACTTTAACTCAATTTAACAAGGTTAAGGATGGATTATAAGCTAGCTGTCGGAGAGTGTTGTCCTCCCAGAGTTGTAGTCACAGTCAGTGTGTATTCTTGAACATCAGGCCTAACTCTGAAAAAAGACTTTAAGCAGCTAATTCATATTTAGGCACCCAGCTGCTTGCTGAACTTTAGAGAGAATGAAGCATGGAGATTAGGTGTGTGACGTTAGTATCCCAAATCACTGGTCCTTTTTCACATGGACTTTACAGCCTCAGGGGAAAAAAATGGCAAAGTCAGATCTCAGATTCAGAACACCCAGACATCCCGTGGCATGTTTTACTTCTGAAGTTATGCCCAGCCTTGCTTTGAAGGACACATGTTGTAGGCACAGTCTCAATGCTGTATTTATTTGCATGAGTGAATACTTGTTTTATAAAACCCATTTTTGCTCCTATTTTATTCTCCACGTGCCCAGAGGGAATGACTGTCAGGGTCCAGCGTTAAGGCTGCTGATTTCATGTATCCCAGTCTAGTGCAGATGCATGGCAGATGACCAAATACTGACTCTTGTGTGTGTGTGTGTGTGTCTGTGTGTGTGTGTGTCTGTGTGTCTGTGTTTTTGGGGAGCCCATGTAGGAGTGCATCCACACATGTACAAATGTGGAAATACTGCAGGCAGAGAAGTAGGGTGCTCTACAGCCAAACGTGCAAAAATACTCCTCATCAGTTTTCTCCAAGAATTTCATAGAGACTTTAAAGATTTTTTCTTCCTCTCTCTGCCAGTCTCTCTGCCTATTTCACTCCCTTCCTATCTGTTTGCCTACATATCTACAAATATATCAGTTCTTTGCCGTCTGATAGATGATATCTCTACTTGCATTATTTGTTACTGGTGTTGCAAATATGCTCAGTTTCCTTAATGGTCAAATTTATAAATCTGTCCTAGAATTTATGAATGTAATAAAATGTAGATCTGTTCTTATATCTCTTTAAACTCCTATTGATTATTTATTTTTTGTCTGTTTCTGTCCAGAATAGTAAATCACCTCTACAGTGAGCTGTCTTCTGAAGGCCAGACATGCAGGTAAAGACAGTAAAGGAAATAAGCAGGGATATTTGAATTGTCCATGGCTTCAACAACAGTGGGAGGGAATACTCATGGTTCTAGTTAGCTGTGGGGCCAAGCCCATATTAATAAGCTTATGGAACAAATAAAAGAGGTTTTCTGGCTGCCATTCGCACACTCAAGTGTACATTCTGTAGGAAAGTGTAGGGTCTTGGTCACTTCAGAATGACTTTTCCACATGGAATCTGGTTTTCTCTCAGCCAGCCTTCCAGCATATCAGGAAAATTGTGTTGCATGTACCTCTCTGTGATCTAAAAGTAATAGTTATAGTACAAGTGACAGCAAAATACAAAGATTCAGACTCTGTTTGTTCCATTGACTGAAATAGGAGGGTGAAGAGGTCTTTTCCTGTACTTCCAGCTCATGGGTTGTGCTGGGCCTGAAATTAGAACAGACAATTTTTCATCCTTTGTGCTTTCTGCATGTATCCATTTAATTTAGGAGCCCCAGTTACATCTGCAGTTGATGCTAAAAGGTAGGTGTTCTTGAGGGCTGTTCATCTCTCTAGACCTTTAGCTGAAAAGGAAATGGTAGATTAGAATTCAGAAAGCAGAAATGCCAGATCTCTAGGAGGCAGCAGATGAGAAAAATACTCAGACAGTGAAAGGGAGGTAGAGAGGGAAAATTGAAAGGAAATTCAGGGGTGAAGGGAAAATTTTAAGTCACAGTGCAGGCAGGAGAAGGTGAAACAACTACATTTCCTGGAAGAACTAGCAAAGTCTTGGTGAAGATATTTGTTGGGATAAAAAAATGAAGAATTTCTCATAAAAGTACAGGGTAGGTAAGGCTACTGAGGCCTTTCTGAGGAAGGTCTGAACAAACACTTAAGGAAACTAGATGCAAGAGCCTGGAGGGGTAAAAGCATGAAGTCAAAGAGGTCATGCATGGTGAGAAATGGCAAAAAAAACATAGGCACTTCCAGCATCAATGATGGAGTAACAGACCTCTGAAACTTGTGATAATTCCACAGCTCTGAAATAATCTAAGAGTCTGAACAAAACATTCCAGCTCCATCTACAGTGGCTCCTCATGGAAACCTTCTATCACCACCATCTATTATGTTGTGACTGGAAATAATGGAATGAGTGTAAAGATATCATGATTTTGTGAATTTATCTACACTAAAAAAGGGCATAGGATGAGCCGAGAAGTTTGTGCATGTATTTACATGCATATTTTGACACTGAAACTTAGGATACGCCAGCACTAGCTCCACACACAGTAGGAAGACAGCTTTTTTGTGTGAAATAATGGGGCAAGTTTAAATATGAGTTTAAACTTCCACCCACTAGCCTGGTTGGAAGGTCTGTCATCAGAATAAACACCAAGTCATCTCAAGCACATGGAACAAGTAAAACGAAGCACAGGTATCCAAAGTAGGATCAGCTGGAGACTCAGAGGCAAAATGGGAGAGTTTCTGCTTCTGTGTGTTGGTTCATGCTTCTGCTGTTAAGCAGCCAGAGAAGCAGGAAGAAGAGACAGAGGAGAGCCCTGCTAGGTCCCAGACTGACAGAATCAGACCTTGCTTTCCAGGGGCAATTGATTTTGAATAGAAAAGGCCTGGTCTTCTTCCCAGTCTGTGCAGAGGAAATGAACTAATGTATTTCTTCTTTGTTTTAACTGCAGGAAGTGCCCAACTAACTGGCTAAAGAAGAGCATGGTGTCTGCTTGCTTGCAGTGCAACTTGAGCAGAACCAAGACTCCACAGAAAGGGACATAAGGGTAAGGTTATACCAGTTTTTCATCAGAGATGTCCAGCAAATGCCAGCCATGTGTATTTTTACTCTTGCCTATGAAATCAGCGGGGAGAGAGTCTTTCCTAGTAATGCATGTGAGAGAGAATTCTGATCCTTTGAAGAGCTGGGGTCAGGCCACGGGGAAATTGACTACTTTGAAGATTTTTGCATGGCTGACAAACATTATGTAATGAGATTACAATCCTGCAGATAGCAACAGATTCATTGTCTTTGGGGTTCAGTTGTTATAAAATGAAACATTTTCAGCAAAGGGGTTTCTATCTCTCGGTGATCTTTTTTTGCATCCACACAGATGAATCAGTTTAATTTCTGTAACTCCATATAGCCTGTGAGCCTCAGGCCTGGGGAAGCTTGTCCTACTGACATGTGGTCAAATCAGGCTGTTAGAGCCTGAAAGCTTGGTTGTCTTCCACAGTCACCTCAAGGGGTCAAATTGTGACAAGAGCCTTGCTCCTGGTTTGTGAGTTTCCATTACGTAAAGTGGACTGGTCTAGGTTTCAGAACCCACAGTATTTTGTGCTTAACTGAAGATCTAGGATACAATTTTTTGTGACTCTGTTCTGCAGGAAATTTGCTTCCCGAGGGAGCAAGTGTGGCTGCCCAAAGGACATCAGTTCCCTCTATCTTTACCTCTCCCAAGCTTTGTAGAAAATTTAGATCAGATTTCACAGCCCATCCCAGAAAAAACACAGATTTTTCATCTAAAAGAAAGAGCTCTTTCATGCAAATTTGATTTCTGTTTTAATGATTGGTACAAAATATCTTAGTCCATATCAGGTAAAGATCTGCTCTTTCATGCCAAACAATTAAATAAGAAACCTTGCTGCTGTTCAAATTCTCTATTCTACTTTTAAAAATGAAAATAGGAACTGAAGGGTCAAAATTTCTGCCTAAGCACATAAGACTCAAAGACACTGTATCCCTCACTGTGCCCCTCAATTTCAAAGCACTAAAACTCATCTCAAGTGTTTCTAAGCATTGAAAGCTGAAAAAAAAATCTTTATTATTACCTCTCAAATATATGCATCAAATGCATAAGTATGCATTTCAAAGAACTCTTTTGGCTGCCATATCCCCTTTCCTTTCTTTCAAAGCAGTCAACTTTGTCAGCAGCAGATTAAATACCAAATCATCCCCAGTCATCATACCTCATTGATTTTGCTATACTTGCCATAGAACGTATTGAAGGTTTGAAAATCACAGATTCTAATATAGAACTCAATAATATCAGGTGGGCTTGGGAGAGAAATGTGCCTTCTGATAAATCAATGCATCAGCTGAACAAGCCCATAATGTGGACCCTAATATTGACCTTAGTATGCCGGGACATTTATCCACATAGATCTTTCAGTGGTTATAATGAGTGTTGGGACATTAGTAGGACCATGTTCTTCTTGCACTTAAACTTGTGTAACTAGAAGACACTGTTATAAACTGATTTACATGTGGTCTGAGTCAGACTGAGCAGTATTAGTCTGCAAACTTAACTAAGTACAGAACAGCTTGTAGATCCAACAGTGCTTTTGAGTCCCTGGGCTCATATCAGGATGAGTTTCAGGACTGAATCAAGGCTCCTGTGCCATGGTTTCCATGGAAAGAAAAGTGAGACATGCAGTCTGGTTGGGAAATATTGTATGGTTTTTCAGATTCCCCTGGTTTGAGCAATCAGTGAATTAGAACAATAGTGATTTAATAAAATGAGCAAAATAAATAAGTATTTGCTATTCAGTTTGGATATAATCTTTAAATATGTTGGCTTACACTGAACCCTAAAGCACTCAGTAGACTTTCCAAAGTTCTGACACAAAGTTTGCATTGTGCTGTAAGTGAAACATGTGAATGATAAGGGTGGAATTTTATTCCTGACTCTAATGCTGCTCACAGTTGGGACATCATGTATCTGTGCTGACCTCCAGCTTCCCACCAGAACTGAGTAACAGACTCAGTAATGAAGAGTCATTCTGTTTTTTCAAAAGTGATGAATTTAGATTTTTGCCCACACAAGACCCCAGAAAACAGGAGGTGAACCTCCACCTGAATCTCTGGATGACATTTTATTCCTGACTAATCAAAATTGGCTGCTTGAGATGCTTTTATCCGTTCAATAACCACAGAGTGTGACACGGAAAGACTCACAGCTAGTCACTAACTCAAGTGAATTCCTGAAACTAGGTGGGAAAATTTCAGTTCCAAGTTCATAAGTGGTCCATGAATGCATACAGGGAAGGTGACTGTGGTACATAAATACCATATGACAAATAGCAGTTCCCATGGACTCAATAATTTCCTGGGAGATAATTTGCATGATGGTGGACTGAGATGCCTGGAAATCTAACCAGTGATGAAACACTCTTTTGCAATATGACTCAATGCATGCAGTGAATGGAAAGGGCTGAGTGTAATGCTGCTGTTGGCCCTTATCCAGTCTTCTGACTGAATAACAGTCTGATATCCTCAATCACACACACTCAACCAGACAAGGTCCAAGATGGAAGAAAAGAAAGAAAAGACCAATACAGTCATAACTGTGCTGTGAAATGTGAGTGCTTGGAAGTGATAATAGCAGGGGTTTTTAAAGAGAATAGAAACTGTGATGCTTTTCAAGCCATCCTCTCAGAGGCTGTCCAAGGAGAAGTTCAACATCCCTTGGCAATAAGGAAACAGATGAATATAGAGTTAATAATGTTCCCAAGACCATTCTCCTGCTGAAACAGATTCTAATATAGAAGGCTACATGTGAGCTATTTTTGTGCCTACAATGACTTCTGTGTTTGCCTCTACTCCTGGCATCACCCTTATTGTACTGTATGTAAAGCACTTTAGGGCACATTGGCTATGAAAGGAAGTTCAGTTTGTGAAACCAAATTCTATTTTACCCTCAGTCACTGCACACTGAGCCAGGTCAGCTCTGCACTCATTTAACTTCTTTTTTTTTTTTTTTTTTTTTTTTTTTCCCCAGGATTTCCAGCTCCTGCCTGCCTTCAGAGCTACCAAGGAAGCACACACATGATTTTATATAAGTCATACAGATCTTATGGTTTTATGTGTGAAAATATACACACGCTTGCACATACACAGAGAGACTCTGTAGAAATGACTCATAATGACAAGCAAGAGACAGGGAAAAATAGCAGTTCATGCCTTTCTTTGCTTCAGATTTTCTGTTGCTTTTCTGCTGAATGATGTTCCTTTACTATCTACATAATGAATACCCTCTTTCTTCAGATAATTAAAGAGATGCTGCCCATATCCAGCCAAAATTATATATTTACACATAGTGACCTTCTATTAATAAACATGTGAGATTGCTGCAACTGAACAAGTCTTCATTATTTCCCTCCACTTAGAGTCTTTGTTATTCTTCTCCTTATGTTTAGCACTGGTGAGAGATGCCAGAGAAACAGTCTCAATAAAAGGACAAGACAATATTGTCTGCTTTCTCACACCTGGAGTCTGATGATTTGGACTGACTCCTTGGTTCTGATTTCTGAGGTGGCTGTGGGCCACTTTGTTTTATGTTTCATGAGCTCTAAAATGGAAACAGCTTTATTTCTCCCTTACCTCCACTCCCCCCCACCACAGTCTTTCAAGGAAACAATATAAAACCATTATCTTTTTTAAGGTCAAATACTCACATTTGGAATATCACTGTTCGTCTCCTGACTGTGATCCTACGCCCACTGCCCCCAGCCTGCAAAAAACATCCCTCTGAATTTATGTGGTAGCTTATTTTGGATTCCAGCTTTGTGGTCTTCCCTGTAACACTGGAAGCAGAGGAAGTTATATTAGACCAACAGGTGAAGCAGGAAAAACCCACACAAATCAACCACCAAAGCCCGAATCCAAAAAATCTCAGTCACATGAGCTTGCAGAAATCTGATGGGTGAGGAAGTATTTATTGTTAGGTTTTACTTTTGTTTTGTTTTGCTTTGTTTTGTTTTGTTTTCCTTAACAATATGCCTGGATTAATAATGAGACAACTTCCTTCTAATCTAACTCACCTTAATCCTATACTTAATTAATTCTCACTAAAAAAACAATGCCAATATCATGCATTACACTTCTGAAAGAAAAAAAGAAAAAAAAAAACAACTAGCCATACTCACTTGCATAAAGCAGTCTACAAGGAAAGAGACATTTCTCCACCTAAGAAAAGGAAACATACAAAGCACATATTGCAGCCTGCCATCTTCCCTGTGTGCTGAGGAACCTCAAATCAGCTGTTCTTGCTCCATAACCCATGGACTCAGATAACCTGCAAGATGAAGAGCTGAAGAAGGAAAGTAAATTTTATTTTTTGTGTTTCCCATTAAACAAGCACATGAACAATATTCTCATACACGTCTCTTACTTTCAGCATGACTGTGGTCAAGAAAAAATGCAGATAATGAAGCATGGCTAGTTCAAGTTTAAGCAATGTGTTATTTACCTGTTTCCAAATCCCTGACCTCAAGCTCAAGCAAAAGGATTTGCTCCACTCCTTTTCCTGCTCAGCATTCATCATTTCTTCTCATCCTCCTTCTCCCCTGCTAAGGTGTGAGTTGTTTTTTGTTTAAATGCTTTATTTTTTCTCTGTTAACAATCATTAAGTCTCTTTGTCCTCTCTTCTGTTACACTGGGTCCAGGAGTTTGATTTTCTGAAGGCCTAGTTTGGTGTCCCTTGTTTTATTGTTTTAACTAATTTGGTTGCTAAAAAACATTTCAATTCACATTTGATTTCCCCAATAAATCCTGTTATCTCTGCCCGGTTGCCAGCCTTCTCACTCACTGTCATTATCAGTTATATCCTATTTGCCCTAATCTAGTTATCCAGTCTTTTTATCAGCTTATTTTATCAGCCTACACACAAGCAAAACTCCTTTGAATGCAGCAGAAGGCAAAGGCAAAGGTGCTCCTGTCCTGTTTGGAGTGGATAATTCAAAAACTCACAGCATGTGACAAGGCAGTTCTGAAAGAAGACTCGGAACCAACATCCATGCAAAATAGCTCAGGACAGCAATTGTCCTCAGAGGCCAGGTAGCCTGAATGATTTCTCCTAAGCCATGCTGCAAGCAATAATCTGGGAGCAAGATCTCCAAAATTCTGCTTCATAACATCACACTACATAGCCAACAAAATCCTCCCCTTCTTCCACAGCTGGCAGCAGTACATTTCTGTAGTTTCCCACTTTCTAGCCTCTCACAGACTCTTCCAGGTATTCACTGATGGAAAGCACTCTCCTGATAAAGAACATTTTGGCAATCTACCCAGTGTATCCCTATTTCCCATTAATAACACTAGTTCTCATCCGCTGTTATGTGCATCTGAGTCTGGGCTAAAATTTTTGACAACTATTACTTCTGATTGTCTAAAAGGCATGTCTTGAAATGTTTGAATTTTGTATGTACAGCACCACCTTTCACCTGTCAGATCCCTTGGAAAATCTCCTCCATAGTTCTCTGTGTTGAACCAATAGCCCAGAAGTGCAGTGCAATGGCCTTCACAGATGAGGTGTAAAACTGTGGTCCCAAGAGGACAGAGACTGTGGAGAACAGTGACTCTTTAACAGCAGATAGCAACCAGGCAAAGTTTTAGATCTGTGATTCAAGGGAAAACTTCTCCTCGACTGATAATGAAGGATCAGCATATGGACTGATTATTCTTTTTGGACTTTGGGTAGGACAGGCTCTGAGACCTTCAATAACCATCAGTAGTCAGGACTTGATTTGATATCTCATTTGAAGGAAGGCATCTGCGAGATCACAATATCCTTCACGGCCTCAGCAGAGCCCTACTTGGTAATTGGCATGAAGTGGAAAAGGAAAGAGGTCTTGTACTGACTCATTCCATTTCCTGAGCCACTTGGGTTTCCCTTGCAGATCCCCAGCTAAATATTATTCTGTTTGCATTAGCGTCAATACCATAGTTAAAACTGAGTTCTGATACCTTACAATGCAAATTTCTCCTGCATTACACTTAGGTGATTTAATTCTTTCTTCAATCTTTTACTAAAATTAATCAAGAAAAATATGTTTTCCAACACTTTTTTTCTCTTGGACATGGAGATACACTGATACTTTTATTGACTTAGAAAGCCTTTAAAGACAACTTATCTAGAAATGTGAATATCTTACTTCTTCCTTTTTTTTTTTTTTTTTTTCTTTTGGTTTTTGTTTTCCAATATCTTTTAGAAAACCCACCATATTTTTTCAGCACACCCATTAATTTAAAACAATCTCTCCACACTTCCTATTTCACCCTCTGACTCATCTTTAGGATTTCTCAGTCATCTGCTGTGTAGTGGGAGTTGAAATAATCAGCAGAAAAGTTGGGCTCTTCTCTCCCTTTTATCCTAACTCCATAAGTGAATCGAGATATGTCAAATAAAAAAGGACTTGACAAAAATTCATTTTAAAAAAAGCTACAAATAATCTACAGTGTTAAACTAAATGAATACAGCAGAATCTAATTAGTAGTAATATTGTATTTTAAACCTTTGTCTGTTGTGCAGGCAATCAGTTCTAACAACATAAGAGGGAACAATTCAGCAGCTACAATCTAGGAGATGGAGACTCAATTTCCTTCTTGAGCACAAACTCTCTGCGTGACTGTTTCTGTTGCCCATATGTCAGGGAGGAATTATAGCATCTCTTTCCTTCACAGGAACGTTGGTAGGATAAATACATTAAGGACTGGGAGGCACACAGGTCCAGACTCATCCCACTTAGCTGTGACACTCGTCTGAGGAAACCAAGATGAAGTTTGGTTATTCAAGGATATATAAATTAGAAGCAGAAGGATGGACATCTGCAGATGGATTAGGAGCTGTTTGTCATTTTCCATCGGATTCACAACATCATGTACCTGGGGATGGCATGCATGTGTCTGAACAGAGGTATCCAGTGGTCTCTCAAATGCCCTACAGAAGCTAAGACATGTGCTTGGGGCAGATAGATATGACACAGGACTCCCAGGACAGAGTGGGATGTCCCACTGCTCTTCCTGTGACAGTGGATGTCTATATTGAAAAACCTGAATTTTGCTCAAAGTGTTTAACATATGTAAATAAAAACCTAAAGTCTTAATAAATTACTAAATTACTTTCCTGAGATTCTGTGTCCATTAACCTAGAACACCTCTGCACTCAGCCTAGGAACCCCAGCTAAATACAGCTTTGCAGGCCATAGTGGTTTAAAAAGTCATATTTAGACAAATTCCTTCCTCAGCAGTGGAGATACAATCCTGGTGCATCATATCACTGGTTTCTTTTCCCATCTCTCATCTCTGGAGACTTGCCTCTGATTTGCTGAGTGTGAAAGATTATAAACTCTTCTCTGTCCTCTTGATTATTCCTTCCAAACTTGCTAATAGCTGACCAGCTTTCCACTGTACTGTAGCACAGTATATAATAACCTGCAATTATTGTCCATTTAGGCTTTCCCCTGGGTCTGCTTTATTCCTGCCATCAGTGGACCCGTACACTGCTTTTTCTGCTGATTTTACTACCAGATTCATCGCTGCTGAGAAGGAAAAAAAACACTGATGATATACAACCTGTTATATAATTTTTCCGTCTGTTGTTCTTATCCTTTTTATTTTTTTATTTTTTTTGCTGTTCCTTGGCCTACTGTAGAGACTTTATGAAAATTGCTTTATAATAGGCCTTGCTCAGCTGTTGCATCCTGTTCTGTACTGGATCATTCCTAAAGTTTTTTGCTGCTGTTTTTTCACTTCTGTACAGCAGTTGAAGTTTACAGGGTATCTGGAGGTCAGTATGCACAACAGCTGTGTTTTCACTCTCTTTGACTTGGCTTCTTCATCCTCTTTTCTGATGTGGACAGCCAAGGTGGACAGAATCCTAGTTTGGATATTGTATTTTATTGTTTCTCATTTTCAGTAGAAGGGAGAAAATTTTTACACCAGGTCTGACCTTTTTCTTAGTATCTACACAGGAAATTTACTCTATCTCTAGAGCTTCTATCTCCTGTCTTTCTTCTCAGTCTTGGGCTATGCTTCAGGCTTGGGGTGTGTAGGCTATTAAACCTATCATCCTTTGGACTGACATATAACAAATTTCTCAAGGCAAAGACAGGAGGCAATGATGTGACTTATAAGCCAAAGGGTTATTGGTGGGAACAAGATTTCTAAACAATTCAGAGATTCCAGGCTACTGTACATGTGAATTTACAGAGGCATGCTGTTGCTACTCTTACTTCTTCCATATGTTTTGGTTACTTTTTTTTTTTTTTTTTCCAATATCGCACTCATTAATTCTACCATCATTGAGTTTATCCAGTTTGTTCCTGTAAACATTACAATTAATGTCCCGTGCACTCTCAGTCAGATCCAAATGAATGCTGCCCAAAGGGTTAAACACAAACAGATTCTCATTTAAACAAAACCAACCTCTGCTGAAAATCATTAATAAATACGCACGGATGCCCTTCTTTATCTCCCCAAACCCACGCCTAGGCTTGGTTAATAGGAATGCTCCATGTCTAGACCCAGCTGGTTCAGGGGTGGATTCACGGCTGAGTTGAGCAGAGGCAAGGAGTTCTGTCCACAGCCCCTCGCTCCTGTTTCACCACCCTGCTCCACCTCCCCTGGCCCCCGTGGTCCTCCTGGGGGTCCCTGCACCTTCGCTCCAGGAGGCTGTTTGTGCTACCCTCTAGTGGCCAAAGCACGGAGAAAACAGGCAAATTAGGAGCACAGGCGAAATTTTACCTGAAGGTGATCGCAGATTTCATTTTTTTACGGCATGAAATCAAAGCAGACAATTTTGGAAAGTGGAAAGAAAAAAAAAAAGAAAACCCACCAAGCCGCCCAAAAAAATAAATCTGTTTAAAGATGAAGGTTGGGAATGAATCGGAACATCTAAAATACGAGTGTCTTCTCACATTTGCATAATACAAAACCTTGATGAAATGGAAGGTGATTTTGTAGTCTAGGCAGGGAAGCAGAGTATTTTAAAACATCAGAGATTTCTTGTGTGAACAGAAGGCAATAGTTTGATGTTCCCACTCAACCTCAGAAAAAATACGACAAAAAATACTGTTTCCCTCACTATTTGTTTCTTTTGACTATAAATTTTTCAGCAACAGAAACTCTCCTACATTGTTCATACAGCTCAGTGAAGTTCTTCTCTAGGCTGAACCCTACCACAACAGTGAAATAAATAAATAATGTTTGATGAGTTACAAGACCGTAGAATAAGATGAGATGAGATGGAACTCAATGGTGGAGAACTCTTGGCCAAAGACAGATGTCTGAGAGCTGTGGAGGAGAATGAGACAGGGTTTCCAAAACTACTGATCCATCCGAGGTTCTGGATTCTACTGCAGGACTCATGCAGGGCAAGGGAGAAAATTCAGGTGAAGATAAGGAAAGTTAAAGGTGCAACACAGCTAAGTCACCTCTGAAGAAAAACATAGCAAAGATGTGAGGCTGAATGCTGCAGCATCACAAATGGCACCAAGACTTAACATGTACTACAAAGCAACTAAATATCCCCCAATGTTCCATTCCTTTCTAGCCCTCACCAAGAATTATTTGAAACATTCAAATAGGTGCATTTTTGGCCTATTCTGACTCTCAGAAAGTCATAGATTTTTGTATAGAAAATAGGCTCAACAAAAAATATGTGAAATGCTGGGGGACAGAACCAGCAGAATTCATGCTCTTCCAGACTTGCTTTTCAAACCAGTGTAAACAATATTTGACAGAAGACCTGTTACAATCCCAGACTTGAAATAGGGATTTTATGGCTATTTGTAAGGTTGCTGGGAGCTATGGTAGAGGTATTCACACATATTACTGCTGGCTTTATGTCCTTCCAAAAAGCTGAAGGCCCTTTAGCAAAGTTTCAGACTTCTCAGAGGTCCCCCCTGTTCATGTACACTGAGGAAATTTAGCTGCTAGTTATCTGAATATTCAGACGGTTCCAAACACCATGCTATGGCTTCTGTGAGACACGTGTTCTCATTTGGGATAATACCAAATTACAGTACAGATGACAGAGAAGCCACTTAGGTGAAAGCTCTTACCAGTAGTTTAAAAACAAGCCTTTTTAACTGGTTTAGGTAGAGTGAGGCATCATCTAATGGTATTACCTGGTAGTTCATAATTATCTTACAGTGAAAATTGCCCAGGCAACTTTATTTCTGATATTAAGCAGGTAGAATAGTGTTACCATTTTGTTTGTGCTGTGTTGCTGGAGACATATGCCCAATGAGGCTATTTTAGTCTCATCAAATAGTAACCCTTAACTTGAGGGGCTTGATGCAGCAGGCAAAAATCAAAGTAAGACTTATATTTATAAAAAAACTCATGAGTTTGTCAAATAGAGGATAAGGCAGCAGCTGAGAGTTTTGAACGGTTGCCTAGTGTTTGTCTTGAAACACTCCCAGGGAAGGAGGGCAGGCAACCTAGATATAAATTGGAAGAACAGATTAACCCTGACATTTCTAGGTCAAGGGAATAACCCAGGTCATGTCTTTCCCAGGCCTACCAAAGTCACATCTGCACTGATCAGGAGAGCTCATGGAGGTACTGATACAAAATTCAGGAGGGCAAATGGTGCCGCTACTCTTCAAAATGCAACATGTTAACAATTACTTTTGTTTTCACTCACTACATCACTGTGCATGTTCTACCCTGTCTCTCTAAAGCAATCTTATAAATCATTGAAGAGAATGGTTCTATTTTTGCCTCAAATATCCTAGCCTTGAAATCTCATGAATATTTTCCAAATTAGGTCTTCAGTTTACTAGATCATATGCTTGTCTCCTGGTTCTGTATGTTACAGAGAGTTTGTGTTTAAGAAGAAACAAAAGTCGACTCTGGTTAGTAAGACGTGGAAGATAACTCAGGGTTAGGATGTAGAATCATGAAATAATCTATTTCTTTGTCCTTCTAAAGCTTATTTTCTGCCTGTTTGAGGCCTGACAGGTCTCCACTATGTTTTAAAGAACCTCCAGAAATGGAGATGTTGCAAGATTCCCAAACAATTTACTCAGCTACTTAACTATTCCACATCAGGAGAACGTATTACTGGTGTCTACTTTAAAACTTTGCCATAATTTAAGCCCATGCCTTTTCCTGTTCATGGTGCCTCTGAAAAATAATTCATCACACTTGCCTTGGCAGCTCATGAACTGAAGAACCATTACTTTACCTCCCACGTTTTTGGACAAACTACCCCAGTTCCTTCAACTTTTCTTTTGGAGGACAGTTTAACTTAATCATGTATCACCATACTTATGTCCATAATATTCCATTCTTTTCTTTTTGCATTAGGATTTTTGTTGTTGGTGTTAATTCTTGTCTCACACATCAATGTAAATAGAAATTATTTTCTATTTGGCCTTGATTGTCTGTAACTCTTCATCTCACCCTTTGCCCTCTGATGGTACTTTAGAGAAGGTGCTATGACACTAGCTCTGGTACTACCAGGTGCAAGGATTTCAGGGGCTGTGCTTTAGTTTCTCTAAGAACTGTAGCTTTCAGCACAGTGACTGCAGTTTTTCCATCTAAGACTCCAAGCTATGCCACCCAGTAAGTGAGGACACCCCTGAAAAATGCTGAGCCCTGCCAGTGGGCAAATAATTTATTTCTAGGATTTATGGAGTGAGAGCAAATATTGTCCTCATTGCACATGACACAGAAAACCCCGTTCAGCTGCCCTACTGCTACCTTATGACTGTGGGTAAATCATTAAGCTTCCTCTTGCCTAAGTTTTCTCTCACTTTAAGATGGAAAAGGAGATTTCAAGACCTCATAAGGAGAAAAGAATTTAAAACTGCATAATGGTACTAAAAAAATGATAAGATGCATAAGCACCATTATGGAAAGAACAACTGCTCTGTAACAAACTCTGAAGAACTGACACTCTTCAGATGAAGCACAAAGATCTAGGTACACAAAAGCCTTTTACTGTTTAACTCATAAACAAATGCATTTGCTCCAGGAACAAATCATAATATGTATAAAAAATACATGCCAGTTTGCCTCAAATGAGATTTCCCATACATATTAATTTTACTAAGAATTTATACTGTAGGCATTTCTTATTTTGCAGGGTATATTTAGGTACCAAAATCAGGATGAGAAATAAATACAAAAATTAGTTTCTTAGTGTAACACTACTTTAAATGTCCGTTTCTTGATGACTTACATGACTCGTGCATTTGTCTATTTTGTGGGCAATGTGGAAGCCTCAGTGCTTTCAGTAGGTAGGATTTTTAAACTGTCTGATTTGTAAACTATGCAAACGATGGCAATTTGCAACTGTAATTATTCCTTAAGTGGAGAGTTTGGCATTTTGTAAAGCAGATAATAGTTCAGATAATAGATTCATGAGATGTTGTTTGGTCTTGTCACCTCGAGAAAATAGGACATTTTCTGTCTGATAAGCAGCTCTGGTTTTCCTGTTTCTTCTTAAGGTTCATGACACCACCCATTACTTGGCCCTAAACCTGGCTCCTTACAGTTCTGACATCTTGGGTATTTGCATGTCTTCTTAGAGAGAACAAAAAACCAAAAAAATAAAAATAAAAATAAAATCCCCCAATAAACAACCAAGCAAAAGAAAAAGAAACAACAGTGAAAACCAACCAGTAACCTCCTGTTCCCCCACCTCCCCTAAAAACCCCAAACAAAACCAAAACCAAAAAATATTAAGCCAATCCAACCCTCAAAAAGTCCAAAATCACTAGCTTTTCTGTTTTTTTTTTTTTTTTTCAGATAAAAGGACTAGAGAAAAATATTGCTATCCTATCTACAGATTTCTGCTAATATTTTGTTAATTAAGCTCTAAAGCTCTGCTAAGCTGTAGTAAAGATTCAAAATCTCTGGTGGTCACTTGCTGTGACGAGGACTTGACTGATGTTCAGGCCTCTAAAATTGACAAGCTCCTTGAATTCCTTGAGATATCTTAAATTTCAGCTGCTAAATTCAATTCCAGGTCCAATTGCAGTTTGGGTGGTGGGCTGTGAAACTCAGCATTTCAGTACCTGAATGCAAAGACTCTCCTGTGCTTTCCCTGGTACACATCCTTTCTCCTCTCCTCGAGTGAGTCTTGCTCGGAGAAGACGAGGAAATTGCTTGCTGCACATATGAGAAAGAAAAACCTGGCTTGAGAATGTTGGAAACAGCTCAAGACAAGAAATTTATACGGCAAGAAAAACAGAGGAGAAAGAGGAAAAATAAATTGGAATTAGGTACTGTTGAGGAGGAAAGGAGGGAAACTAAAAATGGACTGGTCAGTTGATGCATTTCATTAAAAATGAATGGGGTGTGGGACAAGAAGGCAAGAAGGATCTGAGGATGGATGCTGTGCTGTGGGCAGAAGCCATTGTTGCCACACAATATATGCAAGAAAGGGCAATTATCCTAATTGATGAAAATGCTGAGTCTTCAGTGACAGATGAATTCACTACAGCTGGATTCTGAACATGCAAAAGGCGGTGTAAAGTGAACCACACTGTAAGGTCAGGTACTGGCCATTTTTATAGAGGATCTGTGATTTTAAACTTTAATATCTCAGTGCCTCAGTTTCCTAGTATATAGGATATGCCATCAAAACAATGAAGAACTGTTAAGTAATCCCTTGATCTATCCATACATTGAAAAGGAAGGCAATTTTTTAAAAAAGCTTTTTAAAATAAACAAAAGGACCCTTTTAGAGCTTTTCCTCCTCCCCCCACAATTAAGATGTATTAAGAAAATAATGAATGTTTCCCTTTGTCAATAAAGCAACTTTTTAATATAATGGTTTTTTAAATTCCCTGGGAGAAAAATATCTAAGTTAAAAATACACCTCTGTCCTTCACATGAGTATTTAATTATATAAAATACTTCAGTTTTCAGTTCTACTCGTCTACGCTTCCTGTTTTCCTCAAAGTCATGTGAGAGGAGCTAGAAATAAAACATAAGTCTGTGAATCTTTCCTGTTGCAAGCCAGGAAGCTGCCAGCACAGTGCTCCTTGATGCAATGGGGAGTGATGTTGTTTTTTTTTCCGAGACGAACATTTGCAGCATCTAAACTCACTTCCCCAAGCAACCATCAGATGGTAGCAATGCTTGTTTGCTATCTACCATGGGCCTGATTCAAAATGGGATGCAGAAGCCCAGGCATTACCTCCAGCCCCAGCAGCCACCCAGTTGCCTTTTGAGAGTGCCCTGGTGTTAGCATTTCGGAGGACACGGAAAGCTGCAGACCCGAGCGTTAATGCTGAGCCAGACACTATGCAAAGCAACCTGATCTCATATGCACAGAGTTGTAGCCAATAGCCCCATGCATGAGGGAACAGATGAAACCCAAGGGAAATGCAGATGTCCTGTCCCTGGGTTTGTTCCCTGGGTTTTGGTTTGCTGCAAAGGAGGACTCCAAGGGGCGTGGAAATGAAAATACCAAGAAAATTAACTTGGGACCTTGAAAGTAGCTGTAGTAGAGACTCTCAGGGAAATCGATCCAATGTCGCAAAAGGGTGATAGAGCGGACTCCTGTAGCATGTAGGAGTCCTTGGTGAAGTGATAAAAAGCTTTCTTATTGAAGGCCTGGCCTAAGGTCACCGAAAAGGTCATGGAAAACAGCTGTCTCCTAGGGATACTGTTAGTCAAGCATCATCCTTGAGGCTGAGGACAGGAATCAGTGCCCCTGATTCTAAATGTCACACAGTAAGACACTTAAGCCTGACTTCCCATTTGTGTTCCCTGTATAGCCCACAGTGAGACAGACACAGAGAGAGAGAGGGAAAAAACTTTTCCCAGTTTAGATTCCTGGCTTGAGGAGTGGAAAAGCATCCTATGAAGGTGTCTGTTTTTCCCCACTAGACAGAAATGGATCTTGTTTTAGTTGCTTAGATTTTGATCCTGATTTTATGTGTCTAAGGTGGTATAAATCAATGCCTGGGTTTTCCATTGAAAAATGCAATTCCCAACATTTGTTCTGCTTTACTGTCCTAGGCAAAAAGAAAAAAAAAAAAAACAAAACCAAAACCAACTTCATAAAATGTAGGCAAAAGGCATCCTGTCACAAATATCTGTAACCATGATATTTACTTCATTAACAATTTTAAATTAAATTAGGCCTTTCTAGTTTCTTAAATTACTGACTTTCTCCTGAGATATCAGTGGTATTGGGACTTTCATCAGTACTTAGAATCTGTGCTTGTTCATTCATGCTATTTTTGCCAGGACTGCCTCCTTCAAAATGTGTCCTTGCTGCTCTCGAGTACCAGATCCAACTTTCCTGGGACAGCTATCTTTTTGGGTTTTCTTGCTTTGCTGTTTGGTGCATGTGTGATGGTTTCTTTGGCAAAAATGTCCCTCTTACTTTGCCTCTGTCCCCTTTGTCAGCACATGCCTTCCTCTTGGTCTTTCCGAGGTTGCTGAGGTGAGCAGCTCTGGCCCTGGCAGGACTGGCAGCAGAACACTTTGGTGCACTGCACAACTGAGTTTCCTGACCTGAGGGAAGCTCAGGAGGAGAGGGGAGAGCTGCTGGGAGCCCACAGATCATGTGGCTTTGGATGACAGAAGCCAGGTGGGGCCACTGGCAATGGTGGCCAAGCCTCTGCACCTATGAAGTAAGACCTTAGGGAGCACTAGCAAGCAGGAGTGACACCAGCAAGGTGGGAAAACAGGGCACACAACAGAGCCATCAGGGCATAGCCTGGGAGTTTGGCCAGCAGTGCCTGCAGAAAGGCATGCAAGAAGGGCACTGAAGCCTGTCAGCTCTATCAAGGAGCAGAGGTGTCCACAGGGCAGAGAGGAATGACCTCTGTGAGCTCCACGCCCACTGTGACAAGGCAGCCACCCAGGCAGAGCTCTGGGAGAGCACCCAGCTGCAGGGTGGGCTCCTATGCCAGTGGGAGGTCACCCAGGCAGAGAAGCTCCTGTGTCCAGTGACTGCGCTCCAGGAGGACAGGAGGAGTTTGAGGAGTGTTAGGGAATGTGAGACAGACTGGCACTGCACCCTCACTTCCCTGAGACAGGCCTGACAGACAGACAGACAGACAGACACACACAGGGCACATGTCTCTGTCCCCTCCCCACCTGATTGAACAGACTGACTGAAGGGACAGAGGGCCACAGGGATGAATTCCCGTGCAGCACAGCAGGTGTGTCTACAACTGCAGACCAGCCCCATCCTTAGGGAACACTGCTGCTGCCCTTGGGCCCAGTTATTGACATGAAGGGAAGGACCTTCTCTGGTAGGGCCCTGAGATCATTATTCACTACTGATTTCCCAGGTGGGCACTCATGAAGTTACAACAAGAAATCCAACAGCCACCAGGAGAGACTTCAGGGCCTTGGGATGAGTGGCTAAGGGCTCAGGAGCACAAGCAGTGCTCTCCTCTATCCTTCCAGCTGCAGGCAATAATGAGGGAATAAACAGGAAGAAACATGGTTTGGCTTCTTGAATCACTGGTGTGCTGCAACAGATGGTTTTAACTCCATCAGAAGGCAGAGACGGAGAGGTGCTGGCGTAGCCATGTATGTTAGGGAGTGTTTTGGTTGCCTAGAGCTTAATGATACCTGATAATTTATAAGGATCAAGGTAAGGATCAAGGGGAAGGCCAAGACAGGAAACAACTAGGACTGGTTGGTAATAATATGATCAGAGAATGGACTGGGTTGGAAGGGAGCTTAAAAGCCCCTCAGTTCCACCCCCCCCTGCCATGAGCAGGGACACCTCCCACTAGCCCAGCTTGCTCAGAGCTGGAGGCAGTACTCCAGGCAGGGTCTCACCAGAGTAAGACCTTGCACCTGCTTCTATTCAATGTCCTGAGGATCCCATGGACATCATCGTGGCTGGGAGGTCTGGAGTCTGCTACAGACTCCCACGCTGGCATCTGCATTATCTGTTTGTCCCTGGGCTCTTACCCAGAGCTCTCAGCTGTGCCATTGCCAGCTGTGAGCTCCACATATTCCAAGCTTTCTGTTACAAACAGTGCCTCCCCTCCAGCTGCCCTGCCTGCCTATCCCCCTTGAAGCACCTGTAACCCCCTGACAGGGCACTCCAGTCTCAGTGGGTTTCACTTACACCTGTGATGTCAAATCTCTGGGACTGGGCCAAAGCTTTGAGCTCATCTTGGGGCAATGGGACAACCATTAAACCAATCCTTTATCCATCTAGCAGTTCACTTGTTGAACCCATCTCAGTTTGGAGAGAAGGATGCTGAAGCCCACCATGTCAAAGGCTTTACAGAAGTCCAGATGAATGACATCTATATCCCTTCCCTTGTCCACTGATGTAGTCACCCATCATAGAAGGCCACTGAGTTGGTCAGGCAGCCACAGCTGGTCAGTGATGTGATGGTCAGAGGCTGCCCTGGGCATAGTAATCATGGAATAATAGAGTTTTTGATTCTTGGAGAAGTAAGCAGGATGGGGCCAGCAACACTGACACCTTGGACTTCTAGAGGGCAGACTGTCCTGCTTAAGAGGCTGGGCTCCTCACAAACAGAAAGATATTGAGGTGCTGGAGACTGTCTAGCAAAGGGCAGTGGAGCTGGGGAATGATCTGGAGCATAAGTCTGATGTGGAAACCTGAAAGAACTCGGGCTGTTCAATTTGGAGAAAAGGAGACCTTATTGCTCTCTGAAAGTATCTAAAAAGAAGTGGGGTCTAGTCTCTTCTACTGAGTCACAGCAAAAACACAAGAGGAAATGGCCTCATTGTGTCAGGGGAGGTTCAGATTTGATATTTGGAAGCATTTCTTTATGGAAAGGATTGTCAAGATTTGGAATAGGCTGCCCAGGGATTGATTGAGTCACCATACCTGTAGCTATTTAAAAGACATGTAGAGGTGGCTCTTACGGACATGGTTTTGTGGTGGACATAACAGCACTGGGTTAATGATTGGACTCCATGTTCTTAAAAGTGTTTTTTTCAATATAAACAATTATATGATTAAATGGTTCTAAAGAGACAACTTCATTAAACCACAGGATGGATGTTTGGGGCCCCTTTACTGCTTAATATATCTAATTTCCATCGGTAAATCAGAAAACTGTAGCCCACTGTCAGACTTTTTGATCGCAGGTGTACTATATTTAGCAAAAATAGATTTGGCATGTCTGATTACCTGTTTAGCCATAATGTCTCCTAGTAAGCTCTCAGGGAAGTTAGAATAATATTCTAGAACAAGTACTTTGTTTTCCTCTGTCAGCATAATCAGACCTATGTCAGCTTTGCTCCAGAGAGTCTTTTCTTTTTTTCTCCCTGAGTCAGTGACATTGAATTTTTTTGACTTGGACTGGACTTATATTTGTGGCATGTATAGCAAGTCTTGACAACTTCTTAAATGTCAATTTATATTTGTCTAGCTGTTTGTTTTCTGGTTTTGTTTTACTTTTTTTTTTTTTTTAAAAAGATCTTTTAGCTTTTTCTTAGGCTTTTCAATTCTTAACTGGCCCTACTAGATTCCCAGAATTAGTTGCAATGTCTGAGTGCAGCCACAAAGTGGGGGAAATGGAAATGGTCTGAACAAATTATCTTTATCCTACGTGCTCGTCACCAGGCAGCACAGTCAGCTTGGTCATCCTGGTGGTGTGTCACCAGAACTGGGATATTATGTTTTACCTCCCAAGATGTGCTTCTCTTTCAGAGTTGTTTAGCAAGTACAGTATGATTTTTTAAAGGCATTTGTTTGTGTTAAATCAAAGAATAAGCTCAGAGGAAATATCTGCACTGTGTTCCTTTGCACTTCCAGCAGATGTTCCAGAGAGAGGGACTGAAGTTTTAGCTGTCTGCAGAGTTTAGTTTTATCTCACAAATCATATAAAACAAACAAAAAAATGTATTTCCAGCATGACAATAGGAAGTCATGAGATGGTTACAAGTGGTTTATGGCCAAAATGGAAAGTAGTTACCTCTTATTTAAAAAGTACACGCTGTCTTTAGCACTTAGAGAAACTTACGGCTGGACCTTTGTAAATTAATGTGTTCTGTCTGCAGTTCTTTACTGAGACTTGATCACAGTAACATCCAGGTGGCTCCTCTGCCTGTCTCTTGTTTGGATAGTCAGAGTGGTGCTCACTTTTCTGTATTGCTCAGCCGTGCAATTTCCCTTTCTTTTGCCGCAGAGTGACTAGTGATGATGCAATTGATGATGCAATTGATTATGCAATTGACTTAAACACATCAAATTAAATCAGGTATTTGTTTTCATGCTCACAGTTGTTTGAGGTGGCCCAAATTCATCCCTTTTGGAGTCCTAGTGTCCATGACACAGCCATCACAACTAGCTCAGCTCCCTGCTGTCCACGGTGTGGCTTGTTTGTAGGGTCCTGGGTCAGGAATTGAAACCAACCTGAACATCAGAGGGTGGAAGTGATGCCTCCTGAAAGTGCAGAGATCTATGGCATTTGTAGAAGCACATGCCAAAGCTCTATCTTATTAAACAGGAAATATTTTGCATTAACCCCAACCTTTCTTTTCCCCACTTTCAGTCCTGTTTTTTCTCTTTAAGAATGATAGGACACATTTTATTTTTGTTCAGTTTGGAAACACTTGTAAGTGGGAGATACTTTCTTCTGCCCAGTATCACCATTTGTCCTTTACTCACTTGAGCAGTCCCATGGCAGTAAGACTTTATCAGATTTTCATTTAGCTTCCTTCTCAACAAGAAGCTCTATTTCTTGACAGTTTCAATGGCCACAAAATTCACCTATGTCCTGAGAACTTCTCTCTCTCTCTTCATGGATATTTCTAAAATTGTTCCAGTCCTCTAGGTTGTTCATTTTTTTTCCTTTTTTTTTTTTTTTTTCCAAGGATATGACAATTGCCACACAGCAAGCATTTCTGCTAAATGAAAAATCTTTTCCTTGTAGGACATAGTGGAAAGCAAAAAACTTGGAAGAGAGAATGATACAATAAACTGCTATTAACTGCTTGTTGATGACCTTTCTGCATAGCCTGAAAGTGGAGAGTTTCTCCCCACAATTTCTCTCTGGCCCAAACACCTCTGAGCCACAACACTCCTTTCTGAGAGCTGAACCCATTTTGATCTCGTTGATGTCATCAAAGGGAAGGAAGTGGGTATGCATAATGCAGGTGCTGACGACTCGAGCAGTGTTTCTCTTCTTGTGGCAGTGACAGGGCTTGTGCTTTGATGTGGCTTTGAAAACCCCAGCTGTATCTCTGAGCATGAGACTTTATGAGACTAAGCAAATTTGTGGAAATTGTATTCTTTTGACTTGCAATAACAGCAGCTGATATATATCAGACCTCTATTTTAGCCATTTTTTTCTGTTGTTGTCAGAGTGATGACTAATGTTTCTTGCTTGATGGACAACAAAATAGGATGGATAGAACATAGGGAAAAATTAAATCAAAGTCATCTCTGGTTAATAAAAAGCACCATTTGACAGAGGGGAAAGAGATTAAAAATCTGGGATCTCAGATTTTTGCCTTTGGTTTAAATGTCAATCATCAATATGATATTTTTCTGAGTCTGTAGAATTTAGATTCTGAGTCTTTACAATGAGGTAAATTAAATTAAAATAAATTAAATTAAAATAAATTAAAATATAATTTCTAAACCTTTCTGTTCACTGTCCCTGACCCTGTCAAGGGTCTCATTTAGCCCTCACTCAGTTATCCAGTGTAAGTGGGAGAATGTTCAATGACCTCAGTGTAGGGTCAAATCATGCATGAAGAGCAAGACTTCTTCTCCCTTGGGACAATGTACCTGTCCAAGGAAACTGCAGAGATGTTGAAAGAGGTGATTCATGATTTGAAGAAGCTGAAAGCTATTCAGGTACTTTTTAAAAATAATAATGGAAGGATTATAATGTACAAATCGAAAACCATACATAAATGACAGCCATCTGTTTGTTTTACAATTTAGGAACTCCCAGAACATTACCCCTCAAGTGAAATAACTCAGCTGTTTTCCAAGAAACACAGAAAGAGATTGCTGCTTCTTCACTATTGGTAAGAACTTATCCTCAATTTCAAAAGATAATGTATTTGGAGGGAGAAGAGGAACAAGGAAGCCCTAAGAGAGGAAAATGTGGTGGGCAATGAATATCCACTGGCATCTGTCAAACCAGGGCACTTTGCTGTCTGTCCTACAAACTCATGAGTTATATCAAGTAAGATTTCATCATTATATTAGACATACTTTATTTTAACCAAGGAAAATTCTCAGATGCCTTGAACTGATTTTGTGGTAAACATAAGCAAACCTAAATAGCTGTTTTATTATAGCTTATTGTGCAAGTGTTGGTTCATAATAAATCATTGTACTCTTTAGAAACAAGCTTGAAACAAGTGCATAAATATTAAATGGCCCCAGGAATAAAGACATTTTTAGCAAAATTATTGAGTGTGGTTTGCCAAATCCATTGGGTAATCCAAGCTCCCCATAGTCATTTAAGGACCAACATGTACTACCATTTATAGTAATGTAAATCCACTGTAACTCTGTTGAAGTCAATAGAGTTATTTGAAATTAACATAAAAAAGAATAGTTTGGTCTCTAAAATATAAACAACATAATTGCCTGAAATTCTATCCATTAGGATAAAAGAATAAAAATTCTATACCTCTGCAGAAATGGGAACTAAAGCTATCTGTATTATGTGTGTAAATTTAGGCAAAAAAGATTATACTGATTTCATTCATGTAATAAAGCTCTTATACCCTAATCAGAAATGTTGAAGCAGAAGTTATTAATTTAAAAAATAAAATGCTATTCTACATTTTAATAATTGCAGTAGAAAAAGAAGAGGATGAGATCTGTGGCTTTTGCAAAGAGATATTCAGACCAATATTGCTGCTTGGAGGCCTTTCTGCTTTTAGAAGGAAATAATAGAAAAAAAAGGCACAGTCAGTTTCTGATACTCCACAGATCTCCCACATCAGTTAGGAATTGCCCCTTGGAGATGTCCACGTTGTTCCTCAGCTATCCAAATCTTAAATCACAGCTGCTCAGATTATCCTTTTCTCCTCTCTTACACAGGCTTACAAGATAACGTTTGCCTGTGCCATGGGTGGGCAGAAATGGGAGACAGCTAGAGTCTGTGAGAGACATGAAACTTCAAGGTGTCCATCAGCAGTATCACTAATTATGGTGCAGTCCTGATAGCATAGAGGAAGCACCAAAGACCTGGGCCTCCCCAGTGTAGCACATGGCAGTGCCTTGGGGGACTCCCTAAAATGCAGACTATTGCCTCAGAGTGGCACTGACAGCAAAGACCAGGCAGTGTGGCCTGACTGTCAGCATGTTGAACATCCTTCCATTTATTCCTGGCCAGCAAGTGGAAGTTCATTGGTGCTCTTCTGCCAGGGGATGCTCTTCTTGTGGAGGTGTTGTGAGAAGCAACTGGTGAAAGAAAGCACTTGTTCAGTGGTGGAATTAGAGTTCTTGTTGGAAGGTAGAGTGGAAGGAACACTGAGCAGTATCACCTTCCCTTTACTGTACTCACTTGTATATTGATAAGCAG
Source organism: Promerops cafer (assembly GCA_013398275.1). Classification (NCBI taxonomy): domain Eukaryota; kingdom Metazoa; phylum Chordata; class Aves; order Passeriformes; family Nectariniidae; genus Promerops; species Promerops cafer. The sequence goes on from VZSE01014927.1 coordinate 1,096,950, forward strand.
TTACAGCCCTTTTCAGCCCAGCAGGTCTGTACTACAGACCGTGTGCATCTGGGATGCTTTTACAAAAAACACACACTAAAGCATCTGGGATGCTTCTGCCCAGCATCATCGCTTGAGGTCCAAGCAGGGCCCCAAGGTGCTGTGTGCAGCCTCGCAGAGCACAGCAGACACCACTGCTGAGAGCTCCTCTGCTAGGACACGACCACTGACTTACTCCCTACCCTGCTATCCATCAGGAACAGGCTCAGTCACAACTACAGGGGACAGGGGACGACTTCAGGACATTGTGTCGTATATTTGAGTGCTTGATTTATGAAACACAGCAAAGGCAAAACAAAGCTGGAATGACTTGTCTATAGGAAAGCTCCCCGTGCTCCAGCTAGGAGACATGCCTTTTAATGCAATCTCAAAACATTTATTATAAAATGGAACAATTTGTATTGTATTCAATAATGTTTTCAAAGGACTGTCAACCTCTGTCTGCAGGTGCCTTTTCTTACAACATATAATCTATAACACTCATTTCTCCCCCCCACCCCCCAATAATCATATAACAGAGATATGCATTACAGAAAATGTGTATAGGTTTGCTTCCATTATAGTCATGATCAAAAGGCTATGATATATTGAAATATTTGCTTTGTACAAATACATCTGTTATCAGAGGGTTTCTTAACATAAATGGTGTATTTTCTATAATGTGCTCCTTCTAATGAATGGTTCAGTGAAGGCATGAGAACCGAGCTATGTGGGGAGAATGCAGTAATTTCTCTTCAGCGTGCAGGAATTCTGAATACAAGTAAATGCATGCCAAATTTTATTGCTTCTAAATCTGAATAATTGTATTTCTGAGCTGTGCATCTGGGTAGATAATAAAGCCACAAAACAATTTAATGAAACATATAAAAAATCGAATGACATTACTAAATATTATAATATGCAGAAAATATATTTTGCATATTGTCACCTAATCTTTCATGCACCTACTAACAAATAATGCAACAATAATTGAAAGTCTTATTATCCATCTACGTAAATTGAGACCAAATTTACCTTGTTTCCTTTTCTTTGTGTGTGTGTGTGTGTGTGTGTGTGTGTGTGTGGACATAAAAGTGAGATTGATATTATGGCTTTATGTTTACAGAACATTTTTTCAACAATAACTAAGGTGACCAACATAAGTCTTTTCTCCATTCAAATCAGTCCTCAACTCCTATTGTGATTATGTTACCTATCCAAGTACTTATAAGCGGCAAGTCTTGAATATGTGGACTTCATCATTTTGTGTGTTTGACTCCGCAGGAATGAAATCTGAAATACCATAAAGAAAGTGGGAGTCCTCATATATAAATTTAGTGTCTGAAGTTTACAGGTATGGACTGCCCTCACCATCCATTATAGTGAAAGGACAGATATGGGTAATGCAGAGGGAAGTACTGCTGACTCATTCCCAAAGACTGTTTTAGGACGAGGTGAAATGCCCTTTTGGAGGTTTGTGTTTCTTTCTGTTGACTCTTAAGGAATCATAAATGGCTAGCTTAGACTTAGATGTCTAACTTTCAGGGGACCATGTGAGGTAACGAGAATCTCATCTAAAGAGGTTAAAATACAGGCTCCAGGAGGGAGGGACCTCTTTTGTTCTTGCAATGATTCTAGCACTTTGTCACTGATTTATTCTGCTCTGCCATGGAAGAGGTCATTGCAGACTTCCAGCTGGTTGTAATGTCTGGATTTAAAGGACAGCGATCTGAACTGTCTGCTGCAAAATGTCTTTTGGAAAGGTGAACCCGTATCATCAAAGGCCACACAAACAGTAGGAAAAGGACTGAATTTCCTAAAGACCAGAGCTTGGTAATGTTGTTCTGGCTTTACTCAAGACAGCTGTCTCCCCTTTCTTTCCTTGTGATGTGCTGGCCCAGATTCTGACCTGCTTGTACGGAGAGCTCTCCACTCAGAGGTCCCATACCATTGGAGGCTCACTTCATGTCAGTGCAGCAAACTGTGCAAGGTTAAAAGTGGGTAAGAATTTGCCTTGTTTCAAGAATATATAACCAACTGCTTTTTGATAGTTCCCATGTATATATACACCTATCTATGTTCCCAGTGAAAGGTTACCCCCACCATCCTATCTATTCCTTTGCTCGCAGAAGGAAAACATTTATGTCCTCTCTTCCTTACTCTTCTTTCATACATCAAGCTCAGAGTCTTGAGCCTCATTTTATAAATTATGGAAAGGCAAACCTGGGACTGATAAACACCCTGAGCCTATTAGTGCAAAGACTTCTTGTGAAAGAAGGAACTGTCCTCAGTTTTTCTGAAATGAAAAAGAACCATTGTATAAAAATTATAATGCTTTCCACTCTGGGTGTCAAGTGCACTTCTGCATTCCTTCTGCTGGTCTTAGAGACAACTCACACTGCCTTGATATGAAAGAGTAATTTAAAAAAATAACAATTTTCTTATCAGAAGAAGGAATAAGAAAGACCTGGACCTAAATAACCCGGGTGGCCACATTTGTTGAGGTGTTATTGGAATGCGTAAAAAAGCTTTTTTAAGAATATAAGAATAAATATGCTGAAAAATAGAGATTAGGAACTGTCATATAGAGATTTTATACAGTGAAATGGTGAGCAGAATAATCAATGCATATAAAAATATTCTGCTTCCTTGATCTAAGAATCAAATGCCTGTAGACGAGTTTTCGTTTCACTCATACCAGGGTAATTTATTGTGCTTCACAGAATGCAGAAGAAAACTTGGCCCTTAATCTGTGAAAGGAAGTTTTCAGGATGAGGAATTTGATTTGACTTCAAAGAATATGAATCGGTTCTTTCTGTTCTGTAGTCAATTATTCCTTTTCAATGCAACTCCCTTTGGGAATAAAGCTTTCTCTGATGAGGTTTAGCCTTATAGTCCACTGCAATCTCCCTGGATTCAGCCTTGACTCAGATTTTCTTTCTTTCTTTCTTTCTTTCTTTCTTTCTTTCTTTCTTTCTTTCTTTCTTTCTTTCTTTCTTTCTTTCTTTCTTTCTTTCTTTCTTTCTTTCTTTCTTTCTTTCTTTCTTTCTTTCTTTCTTTCTTTCTTTCTTTCTTTCTTTCTTTCTTTCTTTCTTTCTTTCTTTCTTTCTTTCTTTCTTTCTTTCTTTCTTTCTTTCTTTCTTTCTTTCTTTCTTTCTTTCTTTCTTTCTTTCTTTCTTTCTTTCTTTCTTTCTTTCTTTCTTTCTTTCTTTCTTTCTTTCTTTCTTTCTTTCTTTCTTTCTTTCTTTCTTTCTTTCTTTCTTTCTTTCTTTCTTTCTTTCTTTCTTTCTTTCTTTCTTTCTTTCTTTCTTTCTTTCTTTCTTTCTTTCTTTCTTTCTTTCTTTCTTTCTTTCTTTCTTTCTTTCTTTCTTTCTTTCTTTCTTTCTTTCTTTCTTTCTTTCTTTCTTTCTTTCTTTCTTTCTTTCTTTCTTTCTTTCTTTCTTTCTTTCTTTCTTTCTTTCTTTCTTTCTTTCTTTCTTTCTTTCTTTCTTTCTTTCTTTCTTTCTTTCTTTCTTTCTTTCTTTCTTTCTTTCTTTCTTTCTTTCTTTCTTTCTTTCTTTNCCATCATAACTCATAAACTCTGAATCAAATTCTTTATTTCAAAGAGTAGTAATGATCTTTTTTTTTTTTTTAATATTAAAAATACCATTAAATAAATAATATATTTTTTCAGCCAATATAAACCTGGAGAATGTGTTTCTAAAATAAATCTCTCTGCAGTTACCTTTTGTGATAGTATTGGTGTGGTGACTGCTTTTTGTTTGGTTTTTATTTTTTTAGGATTAATAAGAATTAGTGTAAGTTTTTCATGTGGACCAAATTACAGGGTTTTACAGAAAAAAGTAAATTTGCAAGTGAACATAATTGTAACATAAAATCCTAGATGCAAATTTAATTATTTTTTGGAAGGTCTGAAAGGAAAGATTTTTCAACTAAATTCTCAAATAACTTATTATTAATTACTGAGCTTTCCCTCCCATACTTTCCTCTGGCCAGATGTGACCACATTTAGAAATGTAACTGAAAAGAGAACTATTTAGGAAATATTTCTCATAGTTCTAAACAGAGAGTTAGTAGCTCAGTTAAATGGACACTGCAAATTTATTTTGGCATTAATATGTAGGTTTGATACACTTCTGTTTTCTGTAATTTAGCTATATCGACTCCATCTTTCCATCTCCAGCCATAAAATTTAAGAAATACACTTTAGAGGAAATTAAACAAGGTCTATTTAAATGATCAGAACTTGTTAAGGAGATGTGATTTCTGTGTTTCAAAGTGATGCATAAACAGTGTATGGGGCAGAAAAGTAGAAAAGAATGGAGTTATCTTTTCCTAGTTTTTATGTATTTCTAAACTTTCCTAACAGTCAATTAAAATTGTCATTTAACCTACTATATATGAAGTGTTAAATATCTCCATATGATGCCTTAAATGCAAACAACAAAATATTCCAAAATTGTAATTGGAAATGAGGAAGTGAAATAGATTGTAAACCTGAACTTAAACTGATTTTTCAATTTCAGTGTCCCATTATGCAGAAGCATAAAACACAACAACAAAAAAAAGGAGATCAGATTCTTCATTAAAAAATTGAGAACCAAATTACTCACTCTGGAATCACTATCTGGAAAGGGGGAGGGTTGCAGACAATTTGGGGGATTCATATGGGTAGAAGCTATGCCTCTTTCTTCCTTTTTTTATAGGTGAGAGGGAAGACTTGGTACTTTTTGTTCTTGCTACATACCTTCAAGATATTTAAAAAAAGGGTAAGATTTTGTGGTCTAAGGTAGAATTTATCCAGACATGGAGACATCTCTTTTTTAGTTATCAGATTTTCTTTAGTGCTTTTCCATGTTAAATGGGTCACAGGACTTACAACCTACCCACCTTTTAAAACTATCCATGCTTCCTTCTCTTGTCTGACTTAACCAGCAGTGATTAGAATTGCTTGATATTTCAGGCAGAGGTGTGGGGTGGAAATGCTCTAGCTTATTGGTAAGCAAAGTAGGCAGCGCTGGTCTCACTGGTAGCAGGAAGATAAGTGGTTTAGCATCAGACATTATATACTTGGAAGAAATAAAAAAATCAGGAAAAATATAAATAAAAAAGAGTGCAAAGTTTTATTGTCAAGCGCGGCTGTCACTTCATGAAACCAGAGTCATATATAAGATATATGTGACATACTAATAGGAAGTAATTTACCCAAGGATGTTTTTGTGCCTTGAAGTGCCTTCAACATTTCTGCTTTGAAAACTTTGCAAGTGTGTATGCATCAGAGCAGTTACCGAGGCGCTGAAGTTCCCAATTTGTGCACAATGTGACTTTTATAATGCTATTAAACTCATCTCATGGAAAGTGGTGTGCACAAAACAATGATACATGAGATCTCAAGGAGGCTGCTGAGTGGGGGAGAAGACTGGAGTGAGGAGAAATCTTTTATAAAGTCACTTTGAGAATGCACCTCTGCTCCACCAGCCCTCTGTTTATTCTCATTGGGAATTGTTTCCAGCACTTTGGGTGGAGATTCATGCATGTGCTGGTTTTGTCTGGGGTAGAGTTAATTTGCTTCACAATATCTACCACGGGGACGTGTTTTGAATTTTGTCTGAAACAGTGTTAATACAGAGATGTTGTCATTATTTCTGAGCAGGGCTTGCACAGGATCAAGCACTTCATCTCAGCTCATCTCAGCAGTGAGTGGGTGCACAGGGAGCTGGGATGGGACAGAGGCAAGACAGCTGACCCCAGGTGATCACAGGGATATATCATTGTAGGCACCACTGAGCATACAAGAAGAAAGTGTGTGCAGGGAGTTTGGAGTGATAGCAATTGTCTTCCCAAGTCATCACTGTGTGTGATGGATCCTCTGCTTTCCTGGGAATTGCTCATCACCTGCCTGCTGATGGGAAGTGCTGGATGCATTCCTTGTTTTGCTTTGCTTGTGAATGTGGTTTTTCCTTTACCCTTACAGTCTTCATGAAAGATCTATGTGTTTCTTCACTTCTGATTCTCTCCCCATCCCACCAAGGCTGGTGAATGAGTGGCTGCGTGGGGCTGAATCGTGTTTAAACCACAACAATTCTGCTTGGATTCCTTATCCCCTCAGTATAATAATTTGCATGCATCTGTTTCTCTCATTTAAATTACTTTATTATGGTACTCATCTATTTACCTCTAGCATGGGGCAGAGAAAGCCCAAGATTCCCTCCTGTCCCATGAGGTCTGACTTGAAGGGATGGCCTCAGAAGAGTCTGTAGGATGTGTAACTCTACTAGTCATGCAATCAGAAGCAAAGGCTCACAATTTTCCCACTGAAGTGTGGCTTTTCTCTTGTACCTTTGCTCCTGCCTTGCCACCTGCCTTGCTCTTTTCTCATCTGTCTCTTTTTGCATCCTGACTATAAATTCAGGAGGATTTTTGTCACCTGTGTGAGCAATAGCAGATCCACAGTGCCGAGTCTTGGGCACTGGGTTTTCAAGGAGTCCATTGGAACAAAAATATGCCCACAATTTTACAGCTGAAAATGCCTCCTATTTTGTGTGCTGGGACAGTTCTGAGCATTACTTTTGCCCCATGAGAGGCAAGCTGAAGTCACAGATTAATTACCTACAGAAAAGTGGTGAGCTGGTGGTAGACCTGGGGAGAGAGGACACACATTTCCCTGTATGAAGGGAAAATCTAAATCCATTATTTTTATTTGTTCATTCATAAAATACAAAAAACTCCTTGAGAACAAATAAATAAACATCTCACTTCAAAATTAAACTCCTTGGAGGAAAAAAATTGAGAGGGGTGAAGGTCAGTCCAAATATTTTGCTGTACTAAATTCAGAGCATTTAATTCACAGTAAAACTATATATGATATTTTTTTAATGCACTAAACCAATGATTTTTTTAAGCTATTTTGAAATTTTAAAATAAATATCCCATGTGGAAGCTTTTGCCACAGTACAGTTTGTCACCATCAGTGTGTTTCATTTGTTTTCCTCCTTGCATGAAATTTGCTTGAAAAAAATACTTTTTAAAGGCATTTTGAAAGATATAATTTTCCTCACCAGGCAGGCATTCTGGCAACATTGTTTTGAAGAGATTTAAATGGCAGTGACTTTGGCTCTGAAATGCTCTGACCATCTTAAGGCATCTAAAGGAGGAGTGTAGTCAGAAACTCCAGACTACCCAGTAGGTATGGCCCTTTTCCTCATGAAGACTTGGACTTCACACCCCTTAGTCATAGACTTAAAAATGTTGGATTTACAGGCTTGGATTAAACAGCTAGGAACAAATAAAACCCAATAAAGCTGGGTTTAGGTGTAGGAATATCTGTTTAGCTAGGAAAAGAAGCAGGCTTGGCTCTGTCCTCTTTCTCCACTGGCCCTCAGAGCTGAGGTTGCTCTGCAGCAAATAAATGGCCTTGCATTAAAGCAAGGAAAAAGCAGTGGAAGAAGATGAGCCATGATAACTTAAGACCTAGTCCTGAGGTGATCCAATTAGTACATTTTCTTTTGTCCATGCCTCCTTCCACCTGGAGACACAGCTTGAGTCTTTTTCTGGGGTGTGAATGTGAAAATATCTATATGTGAGCTTGTGCCCCTGTTTCTCTCCCCTCCCCTTCAATTTTCTTAATGGTATTCAGGGAGAGTCATACTTTTATTTTTCAAATTACACCAAGGCATTGTATTAAATATAGGATTTGGGACTTGGCAAATCAACAAGCACACTGTACTCCTATGGAGACAAAAGGTGACTGAACAGTTTAGCCAGCCGACAAACAGGCAAAAGTAATGCTCCACAGTAAGAGGATTGCTGGCTCTATTGTTGAGCCAACAACAGGAACCAACTTATTGCAACATTAATTTCCCATCTCACATGGAAGTTATTTAAGGGAGAAGACTAACAAGCAAGCAGTGCCCACAGTTTAATCCTATTGTCACCCTGATGGATTTATATTTGCTACTGGGTTGTAGAGGTGGAATGAGGCTGCTTTGTTATTATTTCAACTGCATTTGTTGGGGGAAAAGAAACAACCCCAGGATTAGGAAAACATGGCTTCTGCTACCTTTAGATAGTCAGGAACTGCTGTTCTGTTAGTGTAGGTATAAGATGACTAAAATTATATCTTAGTGATGCAGAAATTCTTCACTCAGGAATGATAGAAATATTTTTAACTGCAATTAAGGCTTGTGAAATGTCTTTTTTTTTTTTCCTTTTCTACATCTGTTCATATGACTTCATTTCTCCTTTACCTTTTTAAAATCTGTATAGCAGCAGTCAGACACAGCAGTACATGGGGCCAAGTGTAGTAGTTACTGCATCTTTCCTGCTCTCTGAATCTTGGAAATATTTGTAGAAGTTCATCTATAGATGTGTAATTCCTCTGTAACCAGAAGGGGATCCTTTAGTTGGTCTTGCAGTTACAGGCAATTACTTTACTGATGTTGAACAGCAGCAAGAGATGTCTCCAGCAGACCAGGTATTCAAATATTTCCTTCTCCCAGTTTGGATTATGTGTCAGAGCCTGTGGTGATCCTTTTTAGCACAAAGCTGTTTAAGATGCAAAGAAAGACAGTCACAACTTTGGGCTACCATACAGAAATAGTTCAGATTCAGTTTAGACAAATCTTCCACTAATGTTGGTAGTCATAATTACACTGAAGTCAGACAGTGTTACAATTTGCATGAGAAAGATGACTACATCTGTAGTTTTTATGGCTTTCTTAAAAGGGATTCCTGCTTTTCAAGGTATTCATAGTCAGAGTGAGTAACACAGGAGGAAGTCAAAGTTCTCTTTTTTTCTGTAGAAATCACAAATCTGGGTCATTTACAGGTAGTCACCATTTCTTGTGCTTAGGAACTCCAAGAAATTTTTTTTATTTGAAAACATAAACAAAAACCCACAAATCTTTTGGAATGAAAATGACCTCCAGTTTTATTTTTGTTCTTCCAGAAATGCTTATGATTTTGTTGGTTGTTGTTACTTTTTGTTTGTTTGGGTTTTTTTAAAATTCTTTTTTTGTTTGTATTTGCTTAAACACATACCTGCAATTGTACAAGTGTACACTGAACATTTTTATCTTAATTTTGCTTACAGGCAAAAAATAGAAAATGAATCCACTCCTAGCCTTTTCAATTGCTTGTGAACAGTGCTTACATATTTTATTTCATCCAGTATTAACTGAAAATATATTTTTGCTTAGAGGCAACTGGCCTAAAGCAGAATCTTTCTTCCCTGATGCACACACAAATGCTGTCTTCCTCCCCACTTCATTTGACTGCATCAGTCTAGCATTCAGAATGGCACCATGGCTCTTCTTAATGCTCCTCATTATGTCATTTAGTTATGTATGTTTTTTTTCTTGTGTATGCATATTATATTTTTTGCTGCTCAATACTCCATTCCATACGGATGGAACACATTCAAGAGACTGTCAGCCTGACAGTCTTTCTCAGTCTTCTTTAAAAATAATCTCTTTAAGTATTTCTTGATCTAGATCTCTGCCTTATGCTCTGTGGTGCAAGGAACATATCTGATTTTTAAGTACAAAGAGTTCCTTTCTACAATTAGTAAACCATTTTCAAGGGTGGAAATCTGATACACAGTTCTCTAAAAAGACAAAATATGCAAAATATCAGCCAGTCCTCTTCGCATAACCCTGGTGCTAGCATCAAGGTTTTTTACTCCACAAATACCTTTTTTCAGATAGATTTGAGGCAAGTCTATTGGAAGTGTCTGTCTAGCAACATTTTAAGTCCTGTGTGAGGTCCCCAGTTTCCTGTTATAGATTGTTCCTGAACTTTAGCAGCCATCATCTTGCAGCCCAACTCTGAAATCTTTGATCAGAAATTACTGCAGATCTCTGCTCAGTGGCTCATTTGCATTTAATATAACTATAGCTATTTAAAAATTATGAATTTGGGATTCATTTCACCTAATTTTAGTTAACTGCAGGGTAAGTGTCTACATAAGAGCTGGTTTTCTGAGCTCCAGTTGCTAAAATTATGTGACTCCTCAGAGGGATTCCTCTGATTAAACGCCGTGCCTACTTCAGGCAGAGCTTGATTATTCACCAGAATACATTGGCTCTCCCTGGAAAAGGATCCTAAGCACGAGGTTCATATTGCAGGACAAGAGGCACCTGGAAGGTCCTGGGTGCTGTCTGCCAGCCCAGCCTGGATGCCCTGGACCATTGGATGTCAGTGCATGAAAGCGAGCTGAGCCATGAATGTCCAGGAATTTCTGAGCTGTCTTGGTTCCCTCTGGAGTCAGCAAGGAGAGAGAGCTGGGAGGAATTTGTTTTGGGAGGTGGGTATTCCTCACTTTTTGCTGAATAGGAAAATTGTGTGCCTAAGTTTTAAGTCAGCTGTAGTGGTGTGCAGTGATGTTCACCCTTGGATACTCATGGCAGATGATGTCGATCTTTTAATTGTGCTTTTAGAGAAACACATCATTTTGTCATGCCTTGAAAGTGAATCTTAATCTTAATCTACTTTGGTTTGGAACTTTGTTTCTGCTCTTGATTTGTATAGGAGCCTAGGGCAGTTGCCTACTTATTTATTTCCATTTTTCTTTACCTGAGCAATGAATAATAATCTTACAGGGTTTTTATTATTTATTATTAACACTGATACAGCACTGATTATATAAATACATATTTAATATCACATTATGTTAGATGCTGTAAAAATAAACCAAATGTTACAATTTCTATTCCACAGAATTTGCAGCCTGAAAAAAAAATATGCAACAAAAGAGTACTAATAAAGATGTGAAGTTGGTAAGGAGGAACAAAATTAATCATACAAAACCCATAGTCCATCAGAAGCAGCAATTATAAGCCATTACTTGATATTTTTCAGTGCTTTTACATGTTTAGATGAGAGTCTCTAGACAGGCTAATGCCAGTGTAAATGAATCATATAGGGGATGAGTACTTGTAAGCAGACTTGCTATATTTGGGAGAATAAATGTTTGTGTTATGCCAAAAAAACAGAAAAAATAAACAACAAATGACAAGCCCAAAACAAAACAAAGCAAAACAAAATGAAACAAAAAACCCCAAACATATTTGATTTGAAATATTTTGAACAGAATTCCACTTACATTTAGTAAAATTCATTGTTATGGAAATTAATTGCTTTACATTTAATGTGCAACAGTTCAGCAAAAAATATTAAAATTTAATTTTATTTTTTTTCTACAATAAATATATTTCTGTAGTTCTTATAATAAGAGTAGTCTAGTGGCGTGAATTGGAGAAAAAATATACCATGAGAGGAGAAACAGATTAGCTGTAGAGGAGAGGGAATATGTATACTGGACTAAAGCAAACGAGCCAAACATGCACAGAAGTCCAGACCAATTTAACACACAGCCTTCTTTCTAGAACAGTGCCATGCTGTCATGCACTAGGTGCTAAGGCATCCACGTGCAGTTATCCTAGGCAACATCCACAGCTACCAGAGAACAGCAGTCACATATTGAGAATTTTTTGCAGCATAGCTGAATCTTAGCCCAAAGATTTGATGCTAAAAAGACCAGATTTGGTGCATCAGAAACTGACATAGCTAATTTACTTGTAAAATATGCTGTAATTTAGTAATTTGGTTGTACACATATGCACTCACCTATGCAGGACTGTGACCTAAAGCTACAACTTAAGCAAGCATGATAGATTCCAGCACTTGTGTAAGAATAAGTTCCTACTCACATACTGTCCTAACTGTTGAAGGGTCATCTTCACAGTAAAACATCAATTTGTATCTGATAGTCTGTGAGTGAAGTATCCAGATAAACGAAAAAAATGTATATGACTGAATTAAAAAACAAACAAACTAACTAAAAAAAACCCAACGAAACAGAGGATATGTTATGGGGAAAGGCTGAGAGAAAAGAGATTGTTCAGCCTGGAATAGAAAAGGCTTTGGAGTGACCTAATTGCAGCCTTCCACCTTCCAACACAGCCTACAGAAAAGATGGAGAGGAATTCTTTACAGGGGTGTAAAAATTTTGTACAGGTACTGACAGGCTGAGGGGGAATGGCTTCAGACTGAAAGAGAGAAGGTTTAGTTTACGTATTAGGAGGAAATTCTTCTCTGTGGAGGTGGTATGGCACTGGCACAGGTAGCCCAGAGAAGCTGTGGGTGCCCCAGCCCTGGAAGTGTTCAAGGCCAGGTGGGATGGGGCTCTGAGCAACCTGGTTGGAATGAGTGCTGGTAAGGTTGGAACAAGACGATCTTTAAGGTCCATTCTAACCCTGGCTATTCTACGATTTTGGGATTCTGTGTACAGAGCACAGCCTTACTTTTCCAGTTAGGATTGCTGAGTGGGTACTTTCTTCCTGTTGCATAAAGATGCAGCCATTCCTTTTCCTGGCTCCCTGTGCAAAGACAACTGCACAAGTGCCAACATAATGCATGGATTGAAAATCTAACTTATATCATTCTCCATTTTTTTTTTTTTTTACCATAAGTACTCAATTTTCTTAGAAAATTGCTGAAAAGCAGCTGTTCCTCAAAGTTGCCCAAAATTGTAGGAATAATTTGAAGTCTACGAATCAGAATATTATTTTCTTATTTTGGGTTTTATGTGTATTCTTCTCTCCTACCCCTAAAACTATTCCCTGCTTTACTCATTAAAAATGAACCATTTAAATAGGCAAAGATGGGAATGGGTAGTGTCTCAGTCTTGCCTATCACAACAGAATACCTCTGTTGGTTATTCTTTGGGTGTTAACATACTGTATCTAATAAATAGTAGTGACAAACTGCAAACACCATAGAAAGTTGCATTGATTATAATATTAATTCAAGAGCAAACAAGACAGATTTTTTCCTTTAATTCAGGGGGAACAAAACAAAGCATAGAAATTGAACATAAACAGAGTTGGGATCTGCAATTCATTTTTCTTGTTTACTGGGAAATTGGGCCTAGTTAAGTTTCAAAAATGCTAATGAGGAAATAAATTAGGTAGCAATTTTCTCAGGCAATATCTCATTGGATTTGTATTTGTTTACTTTTATCTATATTTGTCCTTGTTAACCCCTTTTTGCCCAGCCATTCAATTTCATTCACTCTTTTTTTTTCCTCCTTCTATATTTGTGTATTTGTTTGGTATGATAGCATTTATATGTTTTTAAGAAACTTATATCCACACTTCACAGAAAAGAAAGAGGGAGATAACCCACTTTGAGGGTCTTGTACTCTCACTGTCAACTGAATTACACATCACTCCTACTGGATTTCCAAAAAGCTCCTGACATTTGACTACCTCTATTCAAACTAAAGTTAACAGTAGTTCATTGAAACCAGTGAGATCAGACTTAGGCCAGCAGTAATTACTTTTGAAAATTCCATCCTTAATCCCCAATAGTTTCTATTGACCTTTGTGAGATGCTTTTCTGGAAGGAAACTTTAACTGTAATGAACCTTAAAAACAAGAGGAAAATTAAGATTTTTTTCTTAAGGCTAAACTATATACTCATAAATTTAAATATAACTCTCCAGTAAGTATGTTTGGTTTCTTTTTTTTTTTTAAGTTGGAACCATTTCACCATCATAAGAAAAAGTTTAAGAGTAAATTATTGCATGACATTAAAGGTATATGGCTCAGTGTAATGTCATTGCACTATAATTCCCTTAAGTTTTGCTCTGGGCAACATACTTAGTGCATGGGCATCAATCTGGGTAGAGAAAAGACAATGCACTTGCATCAGAAAATTCATCTGCAATGCAATTCCTTTCTGTTTCACAGGATTGTCACCATTAAGAAGTCAATTTTCAAACCCCATATAGTGACTTTGAGAATGGCACTCGAGGACCTGCTGATATAAAACCTATCATTATCAGGTCAATCATTTCCCAAAGCAGTGACAGATATTCAACATTATTTTCAGAGATAAAGGAATAGTCTTCATCGCTGCTCCTCTGCTTGTTGGCAATTTCAGTAAAGAGGCCAAGAGGTGAATAGCCTGCAGAACTGGTTCTCTTTTTTTCATGCCTTGGGTTGACTTTTTTAAGTTAAAGACCTTTTGGAGAAAGTTTGCCCCCTCACAGCCTTTTTTTTTGCAAAAAGTGGCCATGTATGTGAATTTCGAGCAACCAGCAACACCCATTGCTAAAGGGCAGGAGCTAACCAGGGAAAGGTCATTCCAATTCACAAAGGGCTTTGATATTTCAGAATAGCTGACTTTGTTATGAACTGAAGGAGAACCTCACATTTCAAATTCTTTGTGTAAAATAAAAAATGTCATGGTCTTCAGGAAACCCACCAGAAGAGCCATCCTGAAGGTATGAACACTGGAAGCTCCTGGGAGGGTGGATGTACAGAGGTTCCACAAGTTTTCTGTTTCTCTTATCCTACACATTTAAAATGGGAAGCCACTGCAGTAAGTAGCAAGATGAGGAGGTTTTTTCAGGAACTGAAGATCCAATAGCTTCCAAGTTTTCATCTTCCCTTCCATATAAAGAGGCACCATGGGATCCTGGCAATCCCTGTAGCCAACCAAAGAAAAAGATGGAGAAAGACAATGACCAAAGAAAAGACAACTTTTTTTAATGGAACCCAGTCTTAGATTCCAACACAGCTCTATCAACATTCAACATCTGTCATAAAATGTTTATATTTTATGCATTTTATTTTGTAAATTATCACCTCCTGAGGGAGTATTATTATTCAGGAAATTTCTACTAAACAGTAACAAGGATAAAGCACTTCCAGAAGTTTTGTTGTTGTTTGTTTGTTTGTTTGTTTTTCCATTTTACTGCTATTCTGTGTTAACTGCTTATACGTAAATTTAGGGGCCATAATCCCAGCTTTAAAAATATTTGTCATGCTTATTCATTCTTTAGTTTGTTTTTCAAAATACTTTGTTATGAAGTTCTTCTATTAGCATATTCATTCAATGTCACATATAAGGTAGATTCAGAAAATAGTTTTTGTTTGTTTGTTTGTTTGCTTGTTTGTTTGTTTGTTTGCTTGTTTGTGGGTTTTTATTTTTCAGAACTGGGAAGTGAGTGTGACTCCCTTCTGTCTTAGAGGTATAGCTAGGAAAAGATAGAAAAAGCTTTCTAAAAATAAGGCTTTATAAAGTTTTCTTCAACAGAACTAAAGACCTCCAAGACATGGGAGGAGAGAAAAAAAGAAAACAGCTACATGAGGAAACATAGTGTTTTGTTAATATTATGTTTCTGTTTTGATTGTTGCCTCTTGCGTGCTCATCATCCCAGACATCAATTATTTTTTTAAGCAGACTTTTATTTCACCTTTTGCAAAATCTCATTCCTGTGAAAGGAAATAAGTCAGTATAAGTTTCACATGTAAACTAGATCCATCGCCTGAAACCTCCAGCAGAGGCCTCTTTGCATCTGGCATATTCCTCTGACAAAGTCCAGATAATCACAAACTGAGGATAGCCCTTTTTTATCCTCTGCTGGGGTTTTCCCCTACAAGCCCATGCCTTCCTGCCTTCCTTTTTGTACTCTCTAAACGCTGGCATCAAGACCTCATTCCTTGAAAGAAGACGCCCGTTCCCTGCTAAGCACCTCTTTAACAAGCCTTGTTCTAAATAAACATCATCCATCACATAACTGTGTGATTTATACTTTTCATCTAGGAAGGTGTGCTGATCCAGGCACCAAATGCAGACTAAGCTCCCTTAGGGAATGAATTCATCCTTATGAAACTTCCTCTTCAAACTCCATTTCTCATTAGAATGAGTGTTTTCTTTTTCTTCTTCATTTTGTCCCACATTTTACTGTCTCCTGTCTTCCTCCCATGCATCAAGCAGTTTTACATTATTCTTCCTACATTAAAAAAGTACTTTGTTACAGGCAACCTTTCAATTAAACTTCTAAGTAAAATGACTGTATTAGGCAAAAGTTTGTGTAGTAGCCAATAAAATGTCAGATAATATTGAACACAGGCTTGGACTAACCTTGCAACCCAATAAGTTATTATGTGCAAATGTTACAACTTGATTTTGAAGAGAATACACATGCATGATGAAGCCATTTTATGGCTAAGTTGAGTGATTGATTACAGCATTCTGATCCATCTTGACAAGATAAACTCAGATAAAAGAATCTGATGATATTTAAGGCTTGACAATTTATTATCCAAAGACTCCTGTAAAAATGATTTTATAATTTCCTTCATTTTAAGTGGGGTTTTTTTGAAAGTAATAAAATATACTTTTCAGAGTAACTGACTATGATCAGAAACTCTTTTTCCTCGCTAGCAGCAAATTCCACTAAGAAATAAAAATGAGATGAGACAAAAACAAACACTACTGTTTGTCCTAGCTGCTTCTTACAGCTTCTTTATGAATGCTAGTCAAATGGGAACTTGTTTGTCTGTTAAAACTTTAAGCTTTTTATTATGCTTAAAATCTTGTTATGTGCTAAAGGGAAATGCAGTGAATACATGAGGGCAAGAATTTATTATTAATAAAAATGAAATCTTAATGGTAAAGCTAGACAAGTATTATTGGTTCAGATTTATTTATTACAGGACAAGAAAACAGGGAATATTTGTACCAAGAAAAAAGTCTCAGCACTATAACAAAGCAGTTCTCATTGTTATACACACAATAACACCTACCCCTTTCATGAACATTATGGTCAGCCTGCCATTGTCCCTCTGGATCCTGTACCACACATCTTGCCCAAGCAAAGGAACATCTGGATCAGGCCATCAGTGTTCCAAGTTCACAAATGGGAAAAACATGCTGTGTTAATGAGGTTTCTTCATTATTCCTCCTTTTTGGGGAATTGGAATGACTATTTTTCTATTTTCTAACATCCTTATACAACTTGCTTTTTCTTCCTTGTTTGCATCCTTGCATTACATCCCAGTTTACTACACATGGTGTGTTCTATATATGTTAGATATCTGGTCTTTTATGTCTTCACTGCCCTTAAGCCTAATTTCACCCAGCTCCAAGTCCTCATTTCTTTCACCACTGTTCATAGCTGCTCCAGAACTAGCCTCTAGAGCAGGATCCTTTTGTCCTAACTTAACCTATTAAGCTGGTCCCAGTCTTTGATTGAGGAAAATGATAGAGCACTTTCAAATGGCCAAAAAGGAGCCTAAAATGTATGGAATCAATTACATACTGGAGGCACTTGTCTTTCTCACACTCTGAGAGTTATATGCCCTTCTTTTGGCACTAGTTACATGTACTCCTTATTTCAGTGCAATATTTAACATATAATGCCAAGATTAGTCTATCAATCCACTGTGCTTTCATTTGTGGTAATGTGGATCCCAAATTATTATAAAAAATATGAGAAAATCTTCTGAAAACCATTGCAGGTTACACAATCTTTCCCTCATCTTCAATACTGACAAGTCTCTTTCATTATACCCAGAGTCAACAACTTCAATTCAGTTAAAGAAAAAGCAAACCCACCAAACTTCCAACCCAAAATAATTTTTTGGAAAGCTCCTTTTGACTTCTCTGAGAACTGAATATTCTATATTTATGGACGTATTCAGCCTTCCTGGATTTCAGACAAATATTTTCTAAACTGACTCTGTTGATGTGAAAATCCATCCATTTTGGTGATATGGCTGCAGGAGGAAGTCAGATATCTACTACTGGGAGTTTTTTCATCTATCACTCTTAGTTCTTTTTGGTCTCAATAATACAATGAAACATATTGTTCCAGAAGCAATTAGAGCCAGAAGACTGTGAATGCCTGCTCCAACTCATTTTCTCTCCTTAACCTTGGGCAAGATTTTTAATTATTATTTCCTTCTATCTCTAATATATAAAGTGGGGAAACTGTTATAGCCTGATATCAAAGGTAGCAAATATCAAGACTGTGGAACTGTCTAACTACCATATGAATAATATTCTGCATATATTCCCTACACATACTAATAATCATAATAAATGCCATAATAGATAATAATGCATTTGCTTGCGGTGCATATTTTCTCAAATAGAGTACAACCAGAAGAACAGCAATAATTGGTATGAGTAATCAACCATCACAACAATGAAAGTTTCAACTGATAATAAGTACCAGATGTTGAATGAAGAATAGTGTAATAAATAACCTAGAGGTGTGAAAAAGAAGCAAATTTCATTTCATCAACAATTTCTGAGTTGATGAAGTTATTTTTTCTGAACTGTATAAAATACGCCAAAAATGTTCATTAGGAAAAAATAATATTTCAAAGGTTTTCCTTTAACAAAATAATGAGGTTCTACCTCTAATTAAGCCATTAAAATCTTGTTAGATTGCATCTAAGATGAAACAGTATCATAATATAAAAATCATATTATAACACCAATACCAAGTTTTTGTTCTACCAATACTAAAAAGGGACATTACAATCCCATAAGAATTCTTCCTATATTACCTTAAATTAAACTGTAAATTAAATCATGTTTTTTCTCCCTAAAGCTTAATTTTGTACAATTTGTCAACTTATAACCCCAACACAGGAAGAACATGGACATATTGGAGTGGGCCCAGAGGAGACCACAAAGATGATTGGAGGGTTCCTCCTATGAGAAAAAGCTGTGTAAGTTGGGATTTGTCAGCCTGGAGAAGAGAAGGCTCTGGGCAGAGCTTATAACAGCCTTGCAGTACTCAAAAGAAGTTTGTAAGAAAGATGGGGACAGACTTATCAGCAGGATTAACAGCTAGAGGACAAGGGGTCATGGTTTCAAACTAAGATGGTAGATTTAGCCTAGATATAAGAAAGAAGATTTTTACCATGAGTGATAAAACACTGCCACAAGTTACCTAAAGACATGGTAGATGCCTCATTCCTGGAAAAATTCAAGGTCAAGCTGGAGAGGGCCCTGAGCAACCTGATACAGATGAAGATGTCCCTGCTCACTGCAGGGCTTTGGATTAGATGGCCTTTACAGGTCCCTCCCCCATTCTATGATTCTTTATTCAAGACCAGATGCAGTCATAACACATAGTAAATATATCCTGTTTCTTCCAGAAACAGAAGGTGGATGATAAGATTGTTCTTCATCTGATTTTACTGCATGTGAATGACATGTCTCAAATTAGAGGCTCTGTCGCACACCCTTGCTGTCCCACCAGACATGCTGCGACCATCATTCAGCAAATCACATTATACCCTTCTGGAGAGGGTCACATCCCTCTGTGTTGGCTCTAGGTGGAGATTTGACAATCTTGTCTCCGAGTTTAAAATCTTGTTTAGACTACAAGCTTTGGCAAGAAGTATATAAGATCCTTATCTCATATTTTAAAGATTTCCAGTGATTCATTTTGGTTTTGTACCAATATTAGAGGTCACCGATTGAGCTGCAGAAAGTGTTATCGTGTAACTTCTGGGTTACTTGAAAATTAGCAAGACTATATCCACATTCACTAAATAGCTATAACCTACCTTTGGAATTATCAGTCAACATTATTTAACCACCTGCTAGTGAAAGTTTATTCTCCCACCAATTGAGGAGATCTGAGTATAGCTGAGTTTTTTGTGAGCTTGGGACAAAAAAGCAGGCACACTTACTCTCTTGAGCAGTTTCTAATAGTTTCAAAACAATTTGCTATATGATACATCTGTTTAGTTCAAATATATAATTGCATCTCATTACCATCTGGAAATGCACAACTGTTTTGCCACATTTTCAGTTTATTTTTGAGACAATTCATTCTCACAATCTCAGTTCACTGGATCTCTGTCTCTACCATTGTGACTAAAGCTCGGTATTAAAGCTTTAAATTGTTATGAGGAAAATTGTCAACCCCAATTCATTTCACCCTAAAGAAGCTTTACCTTGAAGGAGCACACCATCCACTGCTTTGTCTTGACCCTGATCTGATGGATGTGCATTGCTCATCACAGAGGTGCAGCCATTTCCTTTGCAGGGTGTTTTTTGAGCTTTTCTGTGTGGGACCACTGAATGTGGTCAAAACTGCAGTGGTTCTGTGCAGGTCAAGAGTTTCATTGTCCCACCAGCTGGCCCTGAAAATGGCTGGGCAGAAAAGAACTTGGGGGGGCCCTGGTGGACACTGAGTTGAACCTCACAATGCATCCTTACAGAGGAGATGGCTGACCACAGACTGGGATGCAGCAGCAAGAACATTGGCAGAAGGCTGAAGGAAGTGATTATTACATTCCACTCAGCACTGGTGAAACCAGACTTGGCATACTACATCTCCCCTGAATCTGCAAGATACTCAAGCCTGGCCAACAGGCAGCTGCATGGTGCAAGGTGTGTGGGTGTCTAGACTACAAGATATACTAAAAGAAGCTGAGGCATCTGGGTTTATTCAGTCTTCAGAAAAGCAGAATAAATAAATGTCATTAAATATGAATTAGGTGGTTGGAGAGATAGTGGAGCCAGGCCCTTTTTGGAGGTAGACACATAAAGGACGGGAGGCTGTGGACACAGGTTACAGAGAGTGAAATTCTGATTAGGAATTAGGAAAAAAATTATCACACAATCAGGTTGGTCAGACATTAAGGCAGAGGCCAGAGAAGAGGTGAAATACCCATTCCTGCAAACACACAAAACTTGGCTGAACGAGGGCCTATGTCAAATGGTATAACTTTCAAATTCACCCAGCTTTGAGCCATCCTGACCTTTCAGGAGTTCCTCACTACTGAAATTACTCTGTGATTCTCTGATCTTAAACATGTGAAGCTGGAGTTCAGAAATCAGGTTATCTGACCTCATGGGTACTTGATTCAAAAGTCTAATGTATATGTTTTACTGAAAACCATAACTGTAAAAATAAACATAAACTCCTATGTTCAAAACCTGTCCATATAAAATTAAAGTCCTAGTCAAATATATAATATGAAAAAACCCCCAAACTTTTAATTAAAAAAAAAAAAAAATCAAAACAAGCACAACATATCTGCTTCTCAGGAAGCTTTAAAGTATTAAATAAATAAAAAACCAAATTCTGTGAACAACAGTTTAATCTTTAAATGAGCTAATTTGCAAATAACCTAGTTGAGCCTTTAAAAAGATCTAGAAAACTCAAGTCTAAGAAACAGATTTGGAAGGTAAATATTTTTTTTAAATATCTAGATGACATATGAAACAACAAAAGCAAGTGCAAATCACTAATGTTTCTCACTTCCTTAGCAGCAACCCTAGGAAGATAATTTGTGTTTCTTTTCTGGGATTACATTTCCATTTCTTGTCCAACATTTCAACTTTTCTGAAATGTCTAGCTTTACAAAAGTTCAGAACAAGTCTCTCTACTGTTTGATAGCCATGAAGTCTGTAAAGGATGTTTGAACTGATCATTTATCTCTCAAGGCAGACTGTAAAAGAAAAAAGGGACACAAATCAGAAGGCAATTTCTTTTTACATTTTTGATGTGGAAGGGGGGAACCGCTAGGATTTATGGGACCATGACCAGAAAAGAGCATAAAGGATTTTGTCTCAGAATTACTTGACTTCTGTCAGATGAGTTTGAGCTGCTTTCGTACCTTTTAGTGGGCAGTGGGTTCAGTGGGTCAAGCTCTACTGCTTACATAATATTTGCTGACAAAAATACACATTTTGCCAGTTCAAAACTGTTCTGGGGTAGCTGCACATATTCATGATAAAAACCTGCATCTGATAAAACAGTGTGAAGTGTGATAAGTGACAAATATCACCCCTCTGTGACCAGTATTTTCTAGGTCTCACTGTCCAGTTTCCATTTAAGGCTTGTGACACCTCTCACTTTGTCTGTCGTTATGCCATTATAACTCTTCCCTGCTCACTTCTGGAGTATGAATTTGTGGTAAAGTTTTATGCAGGAAGGGCATTAGATCTCAACAACAGAGTCCTGCTTTTCTTCTCAATTGTTCTTCCATGTAACATCCCACAGCCAAAAGAACATACAGGAGTGCATACCAAAAAAAGCCTCCTTCTAAGGAATTCAGGGCACCCAGTTGTGTGAACAGATGTGAAGGTCAGTGCCTTGTGACGTGTTCTGGGTTTTATATGCAGATGAAGTAGGAACTAATATTTACCCTATCCATATTCTCAGCCTAGACTGAAAGACTCAAACTGGCAGGTAGTCTTTGACCTCATGCAAAACTGCAACCCTATCCATTTAAATGAGGCTTTTTCCCTGGGAAAAGGACTGCTTTTTTAACAGTTTGAGGGAATCCAGTAAGTCTCTGGGAGAATCACACTCTCCTTTGCATTGCAGGTGCCTGTTTTGCCTTCCTCCTAGGGCCCAGAAAACTCCAGAATTGCATCTCCCCTGCTATGCAGTCACAGCCAGGAAACTTGTTTTGAGTTGCAGTTTCCAGCCTCTCTGTTCTATCAGAACCATATTGGACATTCCTAATCTGATGTGCAGAATCCCTTGGCTCCTCTCAGATTCTCGTTAAGAAAGAGTGAACCTGTCATATAACTTCATGGACACTCACCACATCCATACTTCAACTAATATTGTCTTCCCTGTGAATGGTACCACTTCATCATGGCTGTCTGAAGATGGAACTTTTCACTTCCCAGGGAAGCAGTTAGAAAGACAGGCTCTTAGTCTTTTCTGGCCTGCAAGGGGAAGGACCAACAAATGCTGCATTTACTAGGAATACGAGACAGAATTTCTTCAAGGCAGTAAAGGCATTTAACATGCTCATCTGTCACTAGAATTTGACTGTCACAACAGGGGCAAATTTTTAAGTCTAGGGACTGTAGGAAAGCCATGACTGTGGAGAGGTTTAATAAATGTCCCAGACTGGGTAAAGAAAGATGTGTCGTGTTATTTGTTCTGATCAAAACAAAATGAAAAAAACACCCCTGAATATAATACTAATTCTATTCTGTAGCCCACATGGCACACTGGGAAAGGGAAATGTAAGCTACAAGGAGGGAGCAAATGGATCCAGTGTAATCAGATGTCCTGTGGCAAAGAGAACAGGGTGTAAAAAGTCAATGTCGCCAAGAGTGTGTCATAACAGAAATATTTTTCACAGCAGTTCTGAGCATTTATAATATTAAACAACACAGTGAATTGGAGTCACGAGGATCAACCAAAGGATAAGAATCTTTGTTCAAACCTATCACATTTGACTTCTTTTATAATTAACTGAAAGAGAGCAGTATATGCAAAGGATGGTTTATTTAATCCAAAACCA
The DNA here is from genome assembly GCA_013398275.1 of Promerops cafer. Lineage (NCBI taxonomy): Eukaryota > Metazoa > Chordata > Aves > Passeriformes > Nectariniidae > Promerops > Promerops cafer. The sequence goes on from VZSE01014927.1 coordinate 1,120,061, forward strand.
GCTAAGTTTAGATCAGCTAGGTTACCAGCTGGACATGTCACCTTTTCTTCAATGACTGTGAGAGCCTAAATTGACCTGTACATCTAAGTTCAGGTGCCTAAATATAAGTGACAAAAATCACACCAATGTGACTTTCACAATAACACCAGTTATTTAATTTAATGATGGAGTGAAACAGTCTAAGAGTGTAGTAGAACAGCCATAATGCTGGTCATTTCATGAAATATCTGAAAATTTCAGTTATTTCATGAAATGACTGCTTTCACCATCTGACTGTAACATACAGCTCAGATTAGAAATGAACAAGCCACAACCACATTCCTAGTTACTGCATTTGTATCTGAGCACAGTTCTCTTGCTGTGGCTAAATCCTTATGAAGGTTCTTATCAGGAAATTTTGCTATTGCAGTTCCTTTTTAGCAGATAACAATTTTTGCTGTTCTGTTCTTTTTTTTTTCCCCCTATTGTTACCAAAATAAAAATGATTATAAGCATCACTTTAAAAGCATGCCATGCTAGGGATGGCTGTGCTGCAATATATCATTCTGAACTCTACCGTATTCGTTTATGGTGAAGCATTTTATATTAATGTTTCCATTGCTTATCACAGACACTGGCATTATAAGTGCTTGAGTCAACTCAGCTTCGTTATTTATTAGGATGGGTTTCACTGCCATTTCCTTGAATAAAATCCTTCCTGTCCCCATTCAGTGAAACTGGTTTATTCCTGCCAATCACTGATCCTTGACTGTCTTTACCCATTACACAATTCAGTCCATCAGCATTAAATAAATTAATAATACATTGTGTTTCTGGTAACTAATAACTGCGTTTTTCAGAAATGCAGATTATACACACAGCTTAAAACCCCACAAGATTTACAGCAATTAGAAAACAATGCAGCATCTGAAAATCCAGCCACATGTGAAATTTCAGGTGTCGGAAACCTCGACCCTTGAATTCTAGGTTCAACACTTCTGGGCTGTACTGATTCTTGTTATTCTATACAATTCCCTGAAATAACCTTTCTGTTTAAGGCCTTGACCTTTGCTGATGAATATTAACTAGTCCAAGGCAGCGCACAAGAAGCTGTGCTTCCTTGTATTCCTTGTCAACTTCCCTGTACATCAGTTATTATTTTTCCATAGTGAACAGCTCAGGTGGCAGCAGAGAGATGATTTTTTTTTTTTTTTTTTTTTTTNTAAGCTGCCTTCTTTAGTCTACTCTTAAATATGCATTTTCTTCTCAGGTATCTCTTGCAGAGTGCCTCCCAGCAGAGAAGATTTTGCACTGAGGTTTTCTCTGTTATAACCAGAAATTTTTGCACTGAACCCAGTGGAGCTGGATTACTTCATAGCAGCTGATGGTTTGCCCCCATGTTATTACCTCTTCTCCTGGCAAACTTGTACTGGTCCTAATTACGTGTTTGGTGGCTATTTGAGCATATTGAAACTAGGATGCTTAATAGGCTGCAACACAGAAATATTCTAGGGAAAAAATAGGTTTTGAGAAGGAATCTGTAGCTACTGTAAAGAGAGGGACAGAGAAAGATCATACAGAATATTTGTGCAAGTCCAGTCTGAAGATAGTATGATATTTTTTAGCCTCTAAATAGTTTCTTACCTGGGTTGGGGGGCGGGGCAGGGGGCAATATTAGCCCAACTAAAGTGTGGGAAATTGAATTTGATGGTGGCCAAACAGAATCTCACTAAATGAAGGGGTCAAATGAAGGGGTCACTTTGAGATTTCGTGCAAAAAGAACTGAGAGCTGAGCATTCTAGAGCTATCTTTAAATCACTTATTTTTTTTCCCCCAGAAGCTGTACATATATTTTTAAAATATAGATGGACTTGCTTCTCCTTCTTCTTCTTCTCTTTTATTACCTTTTTTTATCTGCATCTTGAAGAATGGTGCTAAAAATGCTATTTTATCTGTACAGATGTAAACAAAAATTCAATAGTATTGTGGTCCATGATATGTTCTATTATAGGGAAAAAATAACAAACAAAAAGCATGCATTGTCTGATAGCTAATCCTAACAAATAGCCAGACCTGTGTAGCTAATTGATTTTTCACTTGGCTGGTAGACCCAAAAAGATTTTTTTTCTTTTTGTCACTGAAGAAAACCCCCAAAAAACCTTAGAGAGAAGCAGAAGACCAATTTGGTTTGTTTTCCTGTCCCTTAACTTCTTTGAAATGACCAAAGCAGCTTAAAAAAAAAAAAAAAAAAAAAAAAAAAAAAAAAAAAAAAAGTTTTTT
>VZSE01014927.1:1122354-1161786 GCA_013398275.1 Promerops cafer
CCTTTTTTTTATAAAAAAAAAAAAAAAAAAAAAAAAAAAAAAAAAAAAAAAAAAAAAAAAAAAAATTGAGCTGTATTTTAGTTTGAAAATACAGAAAGGAAGTAACACGACTTGGCCCATTTCTGGAGACAGGAAATTGTTTTCCCTTCATTAGGGGGACCTAATTTACAAATTCCCTAAAAATTAAACATATGTAGTAGCATAATCTACTAGTAATGGGCACGATCTGATAGAAAGTAATACTGAAAATTCAGCAGAGGAAGTTTCTGATGTATCAAGACACATGGTAGTTAAGTTTTCTATTTCCCGGAGAAAGAAGTATTAGAAGAACAAATAAACACCTTTGCTTCATGAAGGACTGCTTTCAGAGCACAGAAAGAGCTACTAGTTCATGGGCCATGTGTCATTACTTGTCAAGATCAGCAGTAATTGGTTTAATTTTATCCAAGAAAAATACTTCAGAAAAGTAATTGGAAATCTGTAGAGGTAACAGAAAGGGTGGAAAATGACTATAATATTGATTTTTGAAATGAAAAAAAAAAAAAAAAAGAATGATCATGGTAGTTACCATCTTCTAGGCCCAGCTGAAAACTGCACTGACATAATGGATTAAGTACTGCAAAATACAAGTTATGGAATTTCTGGATGATTTTGTGAGCACAATTAGCACTGTGAGTTTATTAAATTAAAATGCTTGAGACTCATACTTTGACTCATCACTGCGTCACACCTAATATAGATTCCAGTATCTATGCAAAGACAGAGAAAAACGGATTTGTCCTTCTAGTAAGAGAAGAATTTTTCCTTAAATGCCTATAAAGCCATCCATGGAAGGTATCCTGAAGCTTTGGGAAGAACCTACATCAAAATTCCTCTGCTATGCATTTTGATAAAGCTGTCAAAACATGTATTTTCTTGAAACAGAGAAATGTGTCATAATTTATGAGTTATATCATTGTTCAGATGTTAAAGAATAAAGTGTTGGCTTCTTGGTATGAAAACAGAGACCTTCTAAAATCCCTGAATGTAGCCAGGAGATGGTAAGAATATTTCTTAGACTTTTAATTTCTGCCATTTTTTCCCTCATCACTAAATTGATTTGGAGTGCATCCTTTGTTTTGGACTCTGTCATAGCTCTTGTAACAATCTTGGATGCACTGCAATAAAGAATGAGTCATTTTGCATGTACAACTCTGTTGCAGCTAGATTTTGGAAAGAGTTTTGCTGTCTACCTTAGATGGGAATGTCATCAGTCAATTTGAGCCTTTGTCTGAAGGTGTAAACCCATGCTGGCAAAAATTACACAGAGACAACAAGTTCTTCCCCACCCCACCTCCAAATAAAAAAAACCTAAACTGTAGCCAAGTGGCATCAAACTATCACAGCTCTTCCATCATTAAAAAGGGTGCTAAATTATCTGTGTTGTCATAAGGCATGATGGGCTTAAAAAAGACCTTCATAAAGAAAAAAACAATTTTCACTTAAATGCTATGTTAAATCTCAAGAATTGAAAAAAAATTGACAGATATTAAATAAATCATACTTATTCATGTAAATTTCTCAGCTGAGCAGTTTCTTCTCAGGTTTATAAAACCATTTTCAGGAGTGAGTGCTACCTGATGAAGTAAAAGTTGCCAGGACTTGGCTTTCACTTTCATCACCCTGTTCTGAACTACAGAAATTATATTAAGGGTCATTATTAATCAAAATCTAACGAGGGGAAACTGACACATCAATAATTGATTTATTAAAGGTCATAGAATAAATCCTGATTGCAGAAGCTAGATTAAAAGATTTCCAGCCCTTTTCTTTAACATAAGATTTTAATTTCCCAACACATGAAATTCATGTGCATGCAAAGATTCTTAGAAATACAATAATAAGTAAGTAAGTAAATAAATAAATAACCGCATGTATAGGTATGTGAGATCTTGTGGTTTCCAAAGCAGAAACTTCTCTGTTACTTTAACTCCATCCACACTAACTGGCTAACAGTAGGAAAGTGCTTGGCTGTTAAGAATTTTTGATTAAAATGTACTCTGCGCCTACGTGTTTTTTACTAAGAAGGAAAAACGTAATAATCTACTTTTCAGTTCATTTTCAAGGTCATAAAAAACTCCACCGTGATGATTATCTGCATTTTAGTGTGTGATGGGCCTATGGGGTTGTCCTATCTGAAACCAGGTTATCCTAGACTAAAACAGGATACTGAAAATTCACTGTGAGCTGCAAAGAAAATGAACAAGCAACAATAAAGTTTTTGGTCTAAGACAAATTGAAAGCAAAAATTTTACTCTCTGAACATAAATAGCCATATAGCTAAAAGGTGTGTCAACAATGGGCTCAAAAGGAGGAGTTTATAAAGAGTAGGAGGCATTTTAGTTCTGAGTTTCCAAACTTCAGTCAAAATGGACAGAAGTGGAAAGGCCTACAAAGAAACCCACTAAACATCTCAGTCCTCATTTCCAGGTGATAGTCAGGTATGATTTCTGTAAAGTATTTGGGACATTTATCGTTGCAGAGAAAAATAAGTAAGAACAGATATGCTTCAGAAGACTTTGACCGGAGGTGTGTTGGATCATATTTTTAGCTACAAAGCCATCTGTTTATTCTTGAGGAAAAAGAAAAGGAAAAGAAAAAAGAATGAAGAGAATTTCATTAAGCAGCCAACCAATGAACCTATATCTTCCTCTACCCAAAAAGAGAAAAGAAAGCTTGAAAAAGTTTAACAAAGGACCAATTTTTGGTGTAAGTTGCTAACTCTGCTGAATTCACTAGTTGAAAGGTGCAGTTCAATACAAAGAAGAAGGAAAAAAATATCATTATAATGAGTTTTTACATAGATCTCAAAGCTACTTCCTAAGCTTTGTTCTTTGGGAAGCACCTGGCACAGGCTGGGGGCTGCAATAACCTAAAAAGAAATAAGAAAGGATAGGTTCTGAGGAGATACAATGACTTGCTGTACAACATATGGAAGGATCGAGGAACCTTAGCTGAGATGCTGATTAGTGGATGCTTAGGAAAGAAAATCAATAACATATCCCTAAGTCATATTACAATGTGCAAATGCTGATATTATTGTGAATCAACACATAATACTGCAGCATTAAGTTTTAGCTTGTAGTCTTCTTAAGGAAGCTTTAGTTTCTAAGCTCTTGGGACTTAAGGGTAAGTTCCTTCCCTGTTCCATGCACAAACCAGTGCTCTAGTTTGCCAAAAGCCTGGGGTTTTTCAGCAATAACCTAGCACAAACAGTTTAGTGGTGATATCTTTAACCTCATCCAAGACAATTATAAGTTTTGGGTGAGTCAGGTTTCATTGTCTGCTGCACTAATGCAGTCCCTCAGTCAGCACTCAGAATACAATAATAAAATGTAATCAATGACTACAATATTATGCTCTGTTCTTGTAATCAGAAATCCTGGGAGATACTAGATAAGCTGGCAAGAATCTCAGGGGATTACAAAGTTGCTCTGGACTTTGCACAATTCTGATTTCTAACTGAACTCTTACACTGACTTTTCTTTAATAAGGATTTTCCCTTCCATTTGTTTTTTCTTACACTGATTTTGACACTCTCAGAGCAGCTGTATGAAACTAAGGATGCTGGAGGGAGTTAGGACCGGGCTCTCACAGTTTTTCATTGAGGCAGACTAAGAATACTCTTCCTACCCTTAATTTAAAAAAAATGATTAGTCTAAACTGTGAGCTGTTACAAGCTGACAATGAAAGGCCAGTCTTTTCCCTGAATTCTGAATAAACTATGTCATGACAGAGTAAAACTACTTATGATATAAATGTCCTAACATCATGTCTTTCTCCTATTTGGCTTATCCAAAAGAGAGCAGAATTGTTTTCTCCCCATTACCAACCCTCTCTGTACATATATTTGAATAGGAAAACAACCTTGCAAAAACGTCTTTTTACTTGGGTCCAGTGGTTTCTTCTTCCTCTGAAGGATGCTCAGATTTGACTTTGTTATTGCTCAATGGGAAGGACACAGAAAGGAAAAGAGGGAATTTGTGGAATCAGAATTACCTCTCTGTAAAAGTGAATAAAAATGTGTCTGACAGTGAAACATACACAGATTTGAAATACAACTTCAGTGCATACCCACTGATCTTGGAAGCATCTCTCAGAGCCATAGGAATTTAGAGATGCCCCAGAAATATGGGCCCATCATTCCTCCCTGCAAAGAATCACAAAATGTCGGTACAATAGCTAAATTATTATTTTGACTCTGTCCATGTGTAAGATCAGAATGACTAGGGAAGAACTTACTAGTTATTGCTGATTCAGAAAGAAAAGCAAGTGTGACATGATGTAAAACTATGTGTTGAAATCAGGGTGTACATGGATTTGCTTTTAAGCTCAGCCTTCTTAGAGGCTGTGTAGTTAGGGCAGAGTAAAATCCCCTGGGAATTATTAGCCACCATGACATCAGACAAGCTTTCTAGATTGACTGGCTTTCTGCAGGTGAAACAGAGCAAACAACAGCATTTTCCTGTATTCTGATTTCCCCTTGCTGTTTCAATTGGATATATGGGGTTGAGGACAAGCATCCTAGTGAGACCTCTTGGTGCCTTATAACAGATGTTTCTATAGACAGGCAAGTGGTATCATATTATTCTCTACATCCTCTGTGCAGGGAGAGGGGAAAGATAGACTATCTGGGAAAAAAAGGTTGTATTCATTATTGCTTGGCCTTAAGAAAATGTGCCTATCAATCCATCAAAAACAAATTTTATTCTGTAATATTAATGTTTAAGGCTATGCTCTTCTGGTGTATTGATTCTCCATAGGCAGAAGAACACTGAAATGGAAACAATTTTAGAAATGTAGTTTTCAGTTTCCTTAATATCATATGTTCCTGTTGTGAAAGAAAATGGCTTTTCCTTTCCCTTTCTCTCTTTCTGTACTGTATATACTAGTCACAGGAAAGTGGGCCAAGTTTATCTCTTGCACAAGTCTAAGGACCTTACATCTCTGTGAAATTTCTACAACCAGTTTGTTTCTTAAATAATTAAATACCACCATGTCTTTATTTATAAATATTTCAATAAAATCCTGGCCCAAAGTCAGGATTACAATTAGGATTTTTTTTTTAATTTTTCATTGAGCCCCCACATGCAGGGCAACAACTGAGTCAGGATGCTGGTTAAACATATGTTTAACTTGGGCTGTGCCCTTTAGGAATTTGAACATTTACTACTTCTAAAAGATGGAGTTAAACATGTGCTGAGCGTTTTACTTCACTTGTATAATTGCGGAATGTTTGGGCAATGGGAAGTAGAATCTTCAACTGCTTGGAACCAAAATCTTGTATTTGAATGAGCAGTGGGGATAAGCATTGGAAAGTGTTACGGAAATAAAAGGTGCAGTATTGGACAAAGTTCTGGGGAACTAAATTCTAGATCTCTAAAGTTGAGACTGGAATTGAGATGGCAACTAAAATCTCCTCACATCTCTACATCTGGTGCCTCTATATCGTGGCTAACATACATGAATGCTTCCATTGCCAGTGCTTCTAGTATGTGACGTGATTTGAAATCTGTTTTTCGCTGTAGGGGAACAGAAGGTTTAGGTCTCCAGTTCTGTCAGTTTGACACCTCTTGACAGCACAGACCTCCCACTTTGGCACTGTGTTTTTCAGCTTTTCTGTCAAGCATCTCCTGCTTTTTGAAGAAAGAAATCACTTAATTCATTATGGCTGAAATGCGGTCCTCTACAGATAGCCAGCATATGATCTGTGCAACCCTGGGGCACTGTCTGCCAGGATCTAACACAATGCCTGTAAAGAGGACTTTGGAGACATTTCAGAGGTGAATGGATCTGGTTCTGGGCCACTATCTACAAGAGAACTTCAGTGTAAGGGAAGAAAATGCACATGAAATAATATCACAGATTTCATCCAATATGCTGTTATTTATATAACAGCTACTGATAACCCACAGAAGGTCTCAAAGCATGGCTTACCAAAGGAGATCATGTAAACAGGAATGCTTGATAGACAGCTGTTCTCTTGAGCCAGAAAAAAGAACAAATGTAACTTGCTTATAAACTCTGCTAAAATGAGATCTAAATGGCATTAAAAGAAAAAAGAGAAGTCCTATTTATAAACTCTGCTTCCACACTCAATAAAAGTCTGCAAGCTAAAAGTGTGAAAAGCCTTCCACCATACGGGTTTGCAAAACACATGGAAAAATAAAGATGTGTGTGTTTACAGAAAATATCCCAAACTCTCAGCGCCCTGGTGATGATCACAGTTGACGAGTTCCATGGTGTCGCTGTACGACTCATTATGTCAAGCATCCATCTTAGCTCAAAGATTTCCTACATTCCTGATCACATATCGCTGCTGAAATTAATTCTGCAACTCACATGGGGGAGAAATGGCGTGCAGAGAAGGCAGCAAAAATTAGGTGGAAGGAAAACTGGTTCCAACCCTACTCCTCTAGTACCGTGGGGAAACATCATTCCTGACATCCATCTATTAGTTGTGGTCAGCACCAAATAGGCATTCGTCAACAATTTCTCCAAGGTGTAATTGTGTGATTTTGAAACACCACACAGTCTCACACAGCTTTCCAATTTGTCCAGCTTAGTCACCACATGGATCCTGGTACAAAGAAGCTCCTTAAGATTTAGGCTTTTAGTTATGTGATCAAGATTAAACAGAGTTATTCCCAGTCCATGCCTGTATCCTTGCTCTGGAGCTCACAACACAATTTAGAGTGGCATCTATTTCAAGGATGACACATTTCCATATAATTTTTTAGTATCTATAGTATGTACAATCGGCAGTATTTTAGAAGGTGGATTGACCACATCTAAATTAGAGATGTAATTGGGAAAAGGAAGCAATGCTTGATGGTTAATCAGGAGAGTAGTAGAGGGGGAAAACCAATGCAGCAGAGATGTGTCTTTAACTTATGCCAAATGATTAAGTGGTGATTAACCAGGGGTTGAAATCCTGAGCTCTAGACTTTTAATAAAGTGTCAAATAAAGATTAAAAGGAAGAAGAAAGAGTAGTCAAAGAAGAAACTCAGTAAGCTTCTATTTTATTACTGTCTTTTTATTCAGTGTAGATTTTTTTAAGTCCTATGTATTTGTACTTTCACATAAAATCCTGTAATAGTGATAGACATTTAGGATGCAATATTAAAATACACTTAATGGATTTGAAAGCCTGCCTGTTATCAGGTTGTTTTTCATCTTACCTAACTTTGCAATGCATTAAATGGAATCCTAACTATTTACAGTGTCACTTTTAAATATAAATAGATATCTTTGTTACATCATTTGTCTTAGCTAAATTAACACTCTGCTGCAAAGCACTTAGTAGCTTCACAAACCACTGATCACACTCTACAGATTTTACTCAGCTTGGATAACAATTACTTGGGAAAGCAACGTTACTGAAGTCAATGGACAGAGGCATTGGTGCTACTGTGCTACGAATGTGGGTCATGGAATCAAAACCTGTGGTAGCCAAACTACTTTACAGACTCCATTATTAACATGCATTAGAAGTGCTCAAGGTGCTTCTACTCTCCAGAGCCAGTGATTCATGCCAGCTATTTTCATCATGTTTTGAGGGCTGTTTGACTGCAGTCCATCTCATCACATAAAAAGAATTTAATTTCTGGAATTCACCACAACAATTTTAACTCTTCTTCTGGAGGGGCAGATGTGGTAAGTACCGAAAACCAGCATGTGGGAATAAAAGTTCCCCTTCAGGAAAAAACAATAAATGAAAAGTAATAAATTACCTGCATGTTTTTTTCTCAACCTCAGGACTGAGCCATCATGGTAACTTGAAAAACCAGGCTCCAATTACTCCTGCATCTGAGTGCTGTAAAGGTGTAAAATTACTTCTTACCAGCCCGTGTGCAGCTGCTTCGTGGTGCTTCCCAAATGTTTCACTGGAAAGGGAGAGGAGGAATGTGAAACATTTTCTCCTAAGTAAGGACTTCAAGCATGGGAACTGCTGTAGTAATGTTGTGAGTTTACCAGGATCTTACCATGCCAAGTGAAGTCTGAAAGACCATACAAAAAGTAAAATATCAGTTACAGCCACGCCAACTAAGAGACTAAAGTAGGAAGGCATCCCGTCTGGAAAACTATGGCTTTCAGCACTTCAGCTTCAGTGAATCTTGTTAATTTTCATGAGTGTAAGGAATGAGTGAGTATAAACATTCTTATCATGCAGTGAAATAGGTACTTCTTGAAAGTGTGACACGGAGTCTCCACTTTCCTTGCTTTAGATATCTAGGAAAAAAGGATGCTTTCTTGAACATGGAGGACCTTCTATTGATTTTACTTCTAACACTAAATTTACCCATTGGGTTGCAGAAGGGTTCAACCTGCCCTCTGAAAACAGGAAAACTTACTCCTACAACAAATGAAAAGAAATGCCACAGCGAGGCTTTGACGGCTGCGGTTCAAGCCAAGCATATTTTTTGCAGCAAGAATGTTAAATGAAAAGCAATATTTATGATGATCTCGATGGAATCTTTTCCACTTTTGATCACCCACACCTCTCTATGTCTCTTTTCTGTCACCATCTGGATTAAGAAGATTTTAGCATCTGGTAACTGGAAGACACAGGCTTGACTCTAATAAACCTGCTTTGCCTCTATTACAAGTTCAGGTGGAAAGCTGATTAACACAGACATTTTCACCAAGAAAATGGTAATTTCCTATCCATAAGCTCTGTAAAATATGTACTTTTCTCTCATCTTAGTAGTTAGATCAATTTTTCTTTCCTTTGTGCTGCAGTCCTGCAAACTTTCTTTTGATGAAAACTTGCTCAGCTTGTCTTCTACTGCTGGGAATATACACATAACACTGCTGTGAAGAAGTGCTGAAGTAAAAAAAAAAAAAAAATAGTTTTATGTACGTAGCAAAGCTATGAAGAATGTTTGCTATCTTTGCCTAATTTAATTGCTGATTCCTGTTTCTTCTAGTTTCCAGTGCATTACTCTCACAGGAATGTGACTCTTAACAGAAACAACCATTGCCTCCCTGATCTTAATTTTTGGACAGATTGGGGGATTGTATTTATGCTCTCCTGTTGGAAATAGCTTTTTGAAAACAACTCTTTTGTGTTGAATCGCTTACTGCATTCATGTGAATCAGCCTTAGGTGAAACCTGTGGCCACTGGCAGAGACATACCCTTTGTTTCATCTCCCATTGCCACTTCCTGGCTTGCATTGCTGGGCACCATTATCAGCAGAGACTTGTTGGATAAGCAGATGCTACAGTGTAACAGTCATAGCCCATTTACAAATCCAACACAGTTGGCTTTACGTAATAATAATAATGAAAAAAAAAAAAATCAAACATAAAATAATGGGAAAATATGTGTATTGTTTGCTTTGTCTGACACCATAAAAAGGTGCACACTTGGGATGCTTATGCCCCAGATTGTTATTTTCTGATAATGTACCTGGTTAAAGTAAAGTTTTCCCTCTGGATGCATATATAACGCTCAGATAAGAACAATTCACAAAATCCTATTATACTGCAGCTGTACACAAACACATTTTCGAATGCTTCAGATAATATCAGGTACATATATATACAAGAGGAAAAGGTATTTCTAGGAATATCATTATTGGTGGCATATCTGTTTAAGTTCCCATATGCACTGGTGGCTCTTTTTCTGAATCAGACACTAAAAACATTTAAAAAAAAAATACATTTGACTTTTTGAAATAGCGGTCTTCTTTATACACACAAACAAAGAAACACAAAGTTTTAGTATTCTTCCTCCCCTCTAGCTACCTCTATTCTGTCTTTATACCCAGAAAGAAAATCATCACCTTTAGATTTCCAAGATATTCTCTTCCTTTTAGTATATGTTTAATTCCATCCAAAGGGAGAATGCATGAAAATTTTCAACTGTCAGAAAACAGAAAATGTAATTTTTTCCTTATTTTTGAATAGATACCTAAATAAGTAAAATGACTAGATCTTATACTCTGAGAGACATTGCTTTATTGCTGTAACACTACCCTGAAGGAGAGCAGAATTCTAAAAGGGGCATGCAATCACTGCTGATCCTTGAGTACCTGTAGATAACATTAGAGCATATTATTAGCAGAATTTACTCTGGGTGGTTAGTAGCCTGACAAAAAAATTTAAGATAGCTTTGTAATTGTTTTAAATCTCATATGTTTAAAATAGGTTTAAAAGTATCTCTGTGTGTATTTTACTAAAATACTCAGGCTATTCAAATATTCAAGCTAATTAAAAATAGTCCATTCTGGTCCTATTTCTTTCATCCAAGAATCAGCTGTACATGTTACAGGAGGATAATACCACAGGCTATAGAACACCCAGTATTATATGAAGTCTTAAAATCATCTTGTATAATTATAACATGTTTTAGCTTTCACTGTCTTCAGCTATTTTTGGCAATATATTTATAAACATTGAATATTTTATAGAACCTATAAAAAAAACCACTTTCAAAAAGAAAATCATTAACATCTTTTTAATAGATTTAAACTGGAATTTAAACTAGAATTGATATAATTATATTTTTTTGCTTTGTATAGAATATTAAAAAAAAAAGCCCATAATTATAAAGTTGCAAATGTAATGCATTTGTAAAACTAGGAGCCATTTGGTCAAGAATCAAGCTACTAACATGAATATCTCCTCAAAGAACAAGACTCCCTGTACTAGACATCCAGCTGGTAGAGACATTATCATAATCTTTCAAAAACAGATTTTTATAAAATATGCTTTAGAAAGAATCTTGACTTTCAAAAATGTAAAGAGCAAAGAGTAATGTAGGGATATGTTAACAGAATATATCATAAACAACTCTCATTCCACGCTCTAAAAAAAAACTTCTTGTTGAAATAAAATCATGTCTTCCTGATGATTTCTTATTGAACATGTTTTCTTCTAAAAATGCTCTAAACTTTTGAACCTTCAGAAGCATATTTATAACTCAAAAAGAGGAGAAGGCAATTACTTCTATATTAAATGTGTTTTCTCTTATTCTTATAGATGCTTCTCTGTTTTGATCTCCTGGTAACCAAGAAATAGTAAAATTCTTCTGAGACATCTATCTATAAATATAATATTTTAGTTTGCACATGGTATAAGCCTAACCTTTAACAGTAACTGAGACAGGTATTGTAAAATAAAATTGGGCTTAATTTTACCATGCTTTATTACCTAAGAGAAAGGAGTCTAATCTAAACCAGCCTCACAGGTTCCTCCTGAAGTGAATACAGGCTGTTTTTATCTCTTGTGACATTTGTCATTTGTTTGGCATATGACATGAAACCAACCAAATCTGGCACATGGGACATCTTAGCTGACCAATCCAAGTTGATGCTAAATCCACACAGTTGAAGACAAGTGAGATGAACTTTCCTGCAGGTCAATAAGGAAAGGTTGGTTTCTTTATAGGGTTCTTTCCAAGGGGAGGTTGTGTTCAGATACCTTAAAAACCTAAACCTTGCATAGACGTTGTCTTTATTTAAGGGCTTTCAAAGGCTTATTTATTTCCCTCAGAGAGATGAGAGACTGTTCAGTGTGTGGTTTTGGGAGGCAAACAACCTAGGACCATAAAAACTTGCCTTACTTTGACTTGTAGAGTTTACAGAAGCCTTATCCAGTCTCATGGACAGAGAGGAACTGCACCTGTGAAATGACTGGTTATTAACAGGAAACCTTTCAAATATAAGACTGTGTGCTGTTCTGTAGTGTATACAATACCAGATGAATATTTCAGTAAGACCATGTATTTGTTGTTTAGCACTGGATGTATTCATTAAGGTTGACCCTATGCTGAAGATTAGGCTGAAAAAAGAGAGAGCTTGTTATGGCCATTGTTCAGGCAGAGCAGAAGTGTTCTCTGCTGAATAAAACGTAGTGTTCCTTCCTAGTTCTGCTTATTCATTTAGGCTTAGTGTGTTTTAACCAAATTCTTACATGTTCTGATCAACTTAGCAGAAAAGCTGAACCATTGTTCAACTGATGTTGAGCAACAGCAACTGATGTTATAGCTATAGCCTTCCTTACCAAATGGGAAATCAAAGGGGGAAAAAAAAAATAAAAGAGATCAAGCTTGTACACACAGGTTAATGAGTTAAACAGAAGTGTTTCTTCGTGGTCATTCAATTTTGGAAAACCCTCTTGAAAACCAAGCCTTAAAAGATTTTTATGAGAAATGTTAGACTGTTCCCTTATTCTTTTATAAAAGGGAAGTTACCTGCAAATTAAATTGAAGCAGAATTTCAGATGGTACTGAGCCTCATGTAACTAAGTGTCTCAAATAAATGCAAAAATGTAAAATCTTGCCTTGAAAAGAACTCTGAGTCATTCTTTCCAGATACACATACACACAAAAGCCAGTTAGAAGTGTCCTATATATTTATTAAATTGACTGCATAGTCCTGAGCTATGTTTCTAAAGCCATGGAGGTGTTACGGAGCAGATGAAAAGAGCTGATTTTGAATCCAGTGAAGCCTGAAAGAGATGCACAATTTTCCCTGCCTAAAGTAAGAGAGAAGGTTATAAAATCCTCTGAAATAAAGAAGCAGCTTTCCTACTGCTCAGCTTTATAGTATGGCCAACAGCTTTTCCAGTTCACTCCTGGGAGTTTTCAGCAACCAGAGGCCTAAGAAGAAGGACTGAGGACAAAAGACAGTACAACTCAAAATAAAACAGCAGCATTCAATAACTCAGCATTATTCCTACCATGTGATGACATCACTGAGGTGACATTTGAAGAGGTGATGTGCAGCTGGAAAGTTTTGCCACAGAACTTAATTTAAATTATTTTTGAACAGTTCTACCAGGATGTGGAAGTGCTATTACCATGTACATGGCTGAGCATTTTTGCTCTTGAATGCCAGCTTTTTGGAATATATATTCCTGGAGAGGGCACTGAAGTTACAATTTGGTAAACAAAGATAAGTAATGGGATTTAATACAGATTTAAGGTTCTTGATATTCATTGATTTACCTGCCTCAAGACAACTGCTTGACAGGCTTCTTTTGATTAACTGACTTAAAGGCTTTCTCTGGTTTCATAGGATTTATTTAAGATTAGTTACATTTGCCCATTTATAAATTGCTTAGGTTGTCCCTGATACACCAAATAGGATTCACCAACCCTTTAATGAATTTTGCCCATCTATAAATTATTTTAATTACATGTGATACAGTATTACTGGTCTGCTAGTAATTTTGATAATAGAGTACTTGGTTCCCTCAAGAATCAGCTGACCCTCCGAGGTGTAGTATCTCCCAAAAACCCTTTATAAAGAAATATGCAGGAGACTGAAATAATCACTGTTTGTGTACTGTTTTGGTCTTAATGCAATTCCCTTTTTCTGAGAATGAAATGATCATAGCAAAGAACCATCCATTTTTCCATTTTTTTTTCTTTAATTATGACATGACAAACAACCCAGTTTGAGGGACTAAATGAAGGGAATCAACCCTGATTCACCATCCAGAGAGACAAATATTAAGATTTAGTTTCTACCTTTAATGATTTCTTCAGATTATAAATAGCCCAAAGAATTTTAAATAAAATGAAGTTATACTCAGTAACTTGAAATAACTCCTCCTTCTAAACTCACAAGTGTTATTAGCAATCAAAGTACTCCATGGTCATCTTTAATTTGATTATTAGTCCTTGCTAAAGAGGGAACCTTTTTATCAGGGATTTTTTTTTTTTTTTTTCCAGTTTGAGAAATGGGGAACTGCAAACCAGCAAGTGTGACATATTATCAAGCTAATTGGAAGGAACTGTAATCAAGAACAGAACTGGCAGGCAAGTAGATGGATATAATGTCATGTGAAAGAGGCAACACAACTTTTGTAGGAGGTAGTTATCCCTTACAAAATTTATTATAGTGCTTTTAAAGAGTCAGCAAGCATATGGATAAAAGCACACTTGGATTTTTAAAAAGTCCCTTACCACAGGTTTGTAAAGAAACCAGGGTATTGGAGAAAGAAGTGAGAAATGCTTTTCTTGGGTTAATAACAGCCTAAAGAAGTAGATGTGAAGTATTATAATTAATTCTCAAATTTTATTGGAGGAAGGTGACAAAAGGAGTCCCACAGGAATCTTTTCTGTTGCAGTAGAGACAAAACTCTGTTGATGGGATTGAGATAGTCAGGGTAACTAAAATAAATCTGACAGCTAGAAGCACAGATCTCCTGATGCTGAATGATAGGGCAAAAAAAAAAGGCAGATGAAATTCAGTGTTGATAAATGTAATTAAAAGAGGGGGAGAAAATCCCTAACTATATAGACATTGTGCTAGGTTGTGCTTGGCAGTGCTGAACTTACAGTTGGGCTTGATCTGAACAGTTTTCTCCAGCCCAAATGATTCTATGATTCTACAAAGACAAAAGAATGACAGCATTGGACATGGAGAGCAGCATATTATATGATCAGGAAAGACATTCAAACTTTTACTAAGTATCAGAAAGACAGCTCAATTAAGCAGTTGCTGGATACTGTCCCAGGTATCCCCACAGCACTTGTGTGCATTTAACTCGTGCAAACAGACATGTAGATATAAAGCGTGGGGGTGACTTATTTTCCTTTTCTGTACAAAGGTTCATAGTACATAATACAAAAAATATATATCTATGAAATGCTCACCTGCTGTGTTTCTCTTTATATGCATATATTTATATGGGCCTAACAAGGAAAGCTTCATCTCCTGACCTTCTGAGGAGCTTAAAGCAAGGATTTCACTGGATAGAGGACTCCAGTTTCTGCTAGCGGGAGAGAAGGGCTCTTCTTTGTTATTCTGCTTTAATTTTGGCTGACATGCAGAAGAAAGATGCAATGGGACAGACAGCAACCTCCCCCCCACTGAGCAAGCCCAGAGCAGCCTCACAAAAGCCAGCCACATCATTCCCAGTGTGCAGCAGCTGAGCTGAGAGCACAGCCTTGCCACACAAAGTTTGATGAGAGGTTGCTGCAGAGCTTCTGGAATAAGAGATTACAGTCATATGGTTTAAACTCTGAAAGTTTCTGACATTTAATATCAGTAATTAAGAGTTCAGATTGGTGGCTGAATCAATAACCCCTTGCAGTTATTGATCAGAAGCTGCCTCCCTGCCAATCAAGGAGCAGCACTGACCTTATGAAAGCTGGTCTCTGCTTCCAGCGCTGTCCCCGTAACACCTCCTTATGGCCTGTGTGCCTCAGAAGTGCTTAAAAAGATGTGAGGATGCTGTCATCAAGATGTGCTCTGACAGGAGGCTTCTGGGACACCCAGCAGCAGCTGCCTGCTGCAGCTCACTGAGGTATGGAAAAACCTACAAAGGCACGAAAGGCAGGACCACTGGAGATGGGCTCCTTCCCCCAGCTGCCTCCCAGTCTGCCCCTTACCTGCTGCCAGCCCAGAGCAGCTGTCCCCTCTCCCCAGTATCATCCTTTCTCTCCCATGTGTAAACACAAAAGTGCTCGAGGCACCCTCTGCAGCCTGGAAAATTCCACAAACCATAGGCTGAAGCCTCCCTGCCATCCCTCCTTGCTAATTGCTGCTGCTGAGGCACCCCTGGCCTCCTCAGGACAGAACCACATCAAGCCTGTGGATGAGGGCCCTTATTTTGGTGTGCAAAATACACTTGGGTGGAGAAAACACCCACAGAAAAGTTTAGACAGGCATCTCTGTTATTTATTTCACCGTTGAATCTTTGATGTCTTCCATAAGATCTCCCACCTGAGATGCAGGAGCAGCAGCAGCAAACTGTGTATATATACGTATATATATAATAATAATAAATTACTGTTATTAAGTCAGTATCACAATGTGATATTTTACAAATAAAGTCTTTTTTGCAAATAAAATGTTGTATTTTTTCTTTCACCAATAATGATTCTGTGGAACAACTCTTCTTCCCCCCCAATTATATGAGTAAACACAAATATCTTAATTCATGGATCTGCCTCTTGGAGTGTGTCTGCCTGGTTAGCTGTGTTCAGGGGCTCTTTTGCCTTAGTATCTTCTCTCAGAATGTAGATGCTCAGAGGTGCAATGGGAAATGTAGTTTAACCAGACAATTCAGCCAATTAAGGGGAATGAACACAATAAATTCCCATAAAACCTGTGGAAACTGTGACTCCTATGAAACACCCAGGTGGCATTCTGAATAAAAACTTTTCAGATCTTTATTTTTTAAAATTTGTAAAAATTTCTCAGAATCTCTGCCCTGCCCCCAAAACTGCAAAGCCCAGCATGTAATCCATTGTTCTTACCAGCTTCAGTGGTACTAAGCAGATCCTGTCATCCCTGCCATTTCTTCCACTGTAACCTGCCAAATGGGTCCTAGCCAATTAGCTTGGAGCTTTAAAAGATTCACAAGACAGTGTTCAGATTCTTCCCACTACCAAATAGTACACTTTATCTTCTCTGCCTTGTGCTGTGCCATGGGTGGCACGAGACAGTGTTTCACATCCTCCCTCACACAATGCATTTCTACAGCCTGGTTTTAAACCTGGCCCTGAAGGGGAATTAATAGTTATTTAACATTTTGGACTAACAGTGGATAAGTATTTTTAGACTTGGAGATATCTATAGATCTGGATTTTAGTCTTTAGAGATATTAATGTCACATAAGGGCTTAGATGTTAAAAGAAAATTTGATTAAAGTTTAAATTAAGAAATATCTGAAGAAGTGGGTGTCTGTGGAAAGCAAGAGGAAAAAGCATGCAAAAGGAACAGCTCTGGTTATCTTTCCTCTCTTGAGACAGCTCCCTCCTGAGCTGACCCTTCTGAGATGGGACCTGCACTCGGTGCACCTCCTCCAGCAGGCAGCTGGGAGCAGTAGGAGCTGGAGAATGCTGTGAGTCTGCTCAATTAGCTAATGAAAATTAGCTCTGCTGATCAGGTTCAGCATGTTAGTGGCTGAGTGCAGTGAGACTTAGTTATGGATGAGGAAAAGTCGCTGTGTTTGTCTCCACTGTATGCTGCCCAATTAAGCCCAGTCATTATGTTTATCCTCATTCAGCGCTGAGCTTCACCTTCTTCCCTTGGCAGAGAGGATGACATGCAGCAGCAGCAGGGAGGAGAGAAGGCTGAAAGAGAGAGAAGGGAGAAAATTCTTTGAAAGCCTGATTCATGGACAACACCTCGCTGCTGTATGGTTGGACCATGTGACATTTATAAGGGTCCTTCCAACACAAACCTCTTGGTGATTCCGTGAGCTCATCAGTCTAAACCAGAACCTCAATGCTCACTGTCAGATACAGTCATCCACACAGAGGCCCTTCTTCACCCTAATGTGTTTTGAATGAGACAAAGACTTAACTTACACTCAGGAGCTGAGACCTGGGCCCAGCCAGCCAAACATAATGATTTGGGTGTTTCTGAGTACCATAAAACACAAATATTGAGAAGGAACCCCTGTCCACACAACAGTTTAATAATCAGGGATGGAGTCTGCAGTGTAGTGTAAGGTTTCTTTTTTTTCTCAGTGATTTTCTCAGTCTTTAGGGTACAGAATATTTCCACCATGGGCACCAGGCATTGCACCTATCTCAAATTAACTTACTTCAAACTTCAGGAAAAGTAAAGATGTTGCTTCAAAACACTTCAAAAAGACTGACTGTTTAAAAGTTAGTTACCATATTCCTGTGTGAACACTTTATTTTCTGTATTTCTGGATAAAAGAATGCTTTTTCTAGCAGAAGAATATGTCAAATGCTTTCAAGATATTTAATTGAATGTGACTTAGAAGTGAAACAGACACTCAACAGTTTAGTCTGCCCAGTTTTGGTCAAGTCTGGGAACACATGTGGACATCCTGTGGCACTTTATTTTAGCAAAAAGGATCCTTCCAAGAGCTCCAAGAGCTCTATACAGAGAGAAGTGTACCCAAAGCTAAATGTTTTCCCTTTTCTGTCAAAAATAGCAGTAGGTACTAACACCATCTGTGTGTGTTACACTCCTTTTTGTGCAGTGGCCCATCTGGGACCAGGGATAAATGTCTTCTCCTGGAGCTTGCCTTGAAAAAAGGATGCTTTTGTCTTAGGTGGTAGCTGAGGGCTTGAGTCTACTATGGGTGATGAAAACTTGGTCTTTCCCATGCCCATGTTAATGCACCAAACAAAAGGGTTTTTATAGCATGCTTTAAAATCTTTGTTATCAAAGAAGGAAATGGCACAAGAAAGATACGGTGAAGTCATGTCTTTTTTTGGCTTCAGTTTTTTTAATTAGATGCTTAAATCCCTGTCTAACTCCTATGGGGCATGAACAGCCTGGTTATTGGTGTTGGTTATTGCTTCCCTAGAAGTCTCCTGTCCCACAGTGCTGTCTGTGTGCTTTGGTAAGGTCTCTCAACCAAACCAGGCTGTTCTCACAGTTTGCCTTCCAAAGAAATTAGAAAGGATTCCCAAACAGGAGGAGATTTCACCAAAACTCACTGAACAGGAGGCAAGTCTCAGGATCCAAGGGGTGATCCAGACTGTGAGTGGGCCATAAACACTTGTTGTCCATGATAACCCTTCCGCTGTCATATGCTCCTTGTTTCCATTACCTGTGCTAAGGAACTGCAGCCAGCATGCATGTGCCTTTCCTTATGCTGTGAATATACCTTAATTCTGTGCAAACACACACTCAGCTGTTCTGCTCCTCAGCACCCCATCTGCAGAGAAGGAGATGACAACACTTTCCCACCTCAGAGATCCTCATAGTGGAGGCTGTCGTGATTTCAACAGATGGTGCCTTTGAATTTAGGGGAGGAAATCAGCTGGTAATCTGGATTTAGAGAGCTACATACACTTCATTTCATGCATCACATTGGGACAAACCTCCTGGAGTCTGTTCCTCAGGCTGGGAGCTTGCCCAGGGGAAGGCTGTGTAGATATTTCATTTCCCACAGTGGCTATTTCAATTTTAGCCCCTTTCATGAGCAGGGACAAATGTCTTAATTTTGCAAATAATGGCAGAATGCGTCTAAGGCAAGACAATTTAGATGGATGGATTTTGGCTGATATTTAAGAACTGTAATAAATAATCTCCTCCTCGCACACGCCTCTCCTAGAAATCTGCATACCTTTGTGCATATATTATAACAAACCCTAATAAAGAAATAATCCAAAATGGCACATGTTAAAAAAGAAAAGGATAACCCCAAAATATAGGTTATTGAAATATGAGTGTAATATAGAAAAGATAGCAGTGTTGATATTAATGACCTGTCTCCTGGTGCACTTAAAAAGTCTCTCATGTATTTTATTTTATTTTTTATTAGAAACTGTATCATTAGCTCTAAAGATCTTACTGGGAAGGGCAAAGAGAAAGATCTGACTTTTTAAAAGCCAAATTCAGCTAGATTTTTTTCTTACTTTAAAAAAAGATTTTTTCATAAATATTTTTTCCCCTCTGGCTGGAATATTAGGACAGTATATTAAATTCCTGCCCCCAATTCCACAAAAGGAAGACCCAACTACATTTACATAATAATGTCCCTACTGTGCTTTTGACAGATGGGTTTCATCGACACAGACATACAGTTAGGGGCCTAGCAATAGATTAAAAAAACAACAACAATAGATTGTAACATAATAAAAGTGTATTGTAATGTACATCATAACTTTTGGCCAAGGTTAAATATCCAGTTGGTGCATGAAAGTCGTATTCCATTAGACAAAATAGATGTCACGCAGCAAAGCATTAAAGATGAGTTGACTGAGCCATTTGTTTTTATTTATATTACATTATATTTTCCTTGATTCTATTTATGCAGTAAGTTAAAAAAATAAAAAAAAAAAAAAGATCCTCTAGTCCCCCTTTCTCACCTACACTACCATGATGTTATTGACAGCAAATGCCTCCATGTGAGGCTGCCCATGGTGCAGGGTGCTGCACAAAGCCACAGGATCCACTAGCTGAAGGGCCAGCACTCCTGTGTGGATACCCCTGAAAGCTCCTACGTGGTTAGCAAACCAGACACAACATCACCAAGCTTGCCAAATACTAGCCTTTTCTTATGATTTCAGAGTCCATGTTGAAAGTCACTTGCTGAGCTGCCTTGAGGTCCCTGCTACCCCCACTCTTTGTTGTCTTCCCTAGGGATAAAAGAATAAACTGATTTGTAATATAGGGACTCTTGGAGGTATTATCCAGTGAATTTATTGAGGTGGGATGTGTAGTGCTACACCAGGTGTCCTGTCCACTGCAGTGCTCATGCTGGGTCAAATTACAGGTGGGTTGTGTGTACTGTTCCTTCCTTACAACATCTCTGCAGCTGCCTTAATCCTCAGGAGATTCTCCCAAAGCCTCTGAAGAGAAAAGAGAGCAGCATGTGTCTTATTTTTATTGTTGTTGGTTCTTTCCCCTTTCCTCCCCCTCCAATCTCCCACAAATTTGTGCCTTTCTTAGTAATGGCTTTGTGCAGCTTCACGATAAAAGTCATCCACCAAAGAGACAGAGCAGTTTTCTCTGCATGTCTCCCTGAAAGGTACTCTTGGTTGTGAGAGCTTCACAGCCTCTCTTTAATGTCAAGTTATATGGTTTTGGGGGCTTTCCCAACTCCATCAATCCCCCTGACAGCACAGACACTTTGAGTGGAGTGGTGAGGACAGAACTGATAAACTGCAGCCTCCTCCGGTACTGGACTCTCTCCAAGGAGACAATAATGCTCTCCCCAGGAAGCGGTTTTTGCTTCATATAAACACATTTTCCCACCAGGAGGTGGTAGCCAAGATGCACATGGGGACAGAGTGCCACCGGGCATCGAGTGAGTCTGACCTCTCCGATGACACCATCCTTCCCTCTGCACCTGGGGTGGCAGCAATGGACTCCTCGAGTTTTTTCTCACATTGTCATGACATCACGTGGCCAGAGGGTCTCAACCTGCCTTGGAGAAGCTGTTGTGGTGCCCAGAGCAGCCCAAGAACAGAGAAATGTTCTGGAGATCACTGAGAGAAGCCATTCACTAGAAAGGAAGGATGAAGAGAAGGAAATGCAACCTCTAACGACTTGGGTATTAACAAGTCTGTCACTCTAGGTTTGTGGTGGTATGTGCCTGCTCAGGCTTGAGAGCATGGCACAGGTAAAGGCAGTTCTCATGGAATGCAGCTCACAGCCTGAGGGAATGGACTTCTGCTAGAAGAAAGGAAATGTATTTTGCTGCTCTACACAAAGGAGGCTGAGATAGACTCAGTCCACTGTACTGTTTACACTTTGTGTCTGCAGAAGAGCAAGAAAATTAATTCCAGACAATCTGTAAGCACACCAAATATATTCTTGTTTTTATTCCACTTTCAATGAACTCTAGAAATGGAGAGTATGAGGTTACCAGGGCAGGCAGGTGCTCCTCTTTCCTCTTTTGGTCCTGGCAGTCAGAGAGAGTGTAGATACCTGTCCACCAAAACAAGTCCTTGCTATGGATATGCACCACAAAAAGAGGTAGAGGCAGCAGGTTTTTTTTTTGCTTTTCCTTACCCTGTCCTGTAAAGTATAGGGAGTCACACAACATTTTGGCTATTTCCAACTCCATGCTGTCATAACACCAGGATCATGTCAGAACAACTATAACTTGATTTACTTCCCATTCTGGAAAGAGACTTTTCTGGCCATCACATTGCTGAACTTGATTTCTGACATTAAAAACTAAATATACAGAAATCCAGGTTTTGCAGTAGGTTAACATAGCACTAATCCAAACTACTCTTTATTCACAAGAACATTACATATACCAGAAGGAAGGTTGTTGTTTGTTTTTATTTCTTAACCACATTCTGAAGAGGTCATATGTGAAACACAGCTGCAAGAAATTTTATTTTTCTTTGGTTTTTTATCAGTCTTCCTCCTCATTTATTCTTATAAGATTATACAGCTATCTGCTTTTAATTTTCTATTTAAAGCATATCTCCAACTTGTAAATAAATATGCTTTTCCTAGTTCAGGTCAAGTTTTAGTCTCCAATTAATGAGGAAAATGCATTAGACATCAATGCCCTCTTCTAGGGTTGTTGGCAAAGTAAAATCTAATTATATTCTGGTCTTTGCACTTGCAGGAGATATTTAGAATTTGTTTATACTCAGAGTCTTGACTGAAGGTAAACTGACACATCATGGTTGCATTTTGAGAATCTACATCTGTTTTCACTGGCTGAAGAATATTTTTGTGGTCTAGCATCTGTCTGCAAAGGGATACAGGTGGGGAAGAGGAAGGAGGAAGCCATTTTTGTGATGTGCTCAGTTTAACCATGGAAAACTCTGACCAGCCATTTGAAATTAGTAGAAAACTTCCACATAAATCCATGTCCACAGAACCAGGACACTGGGATGAGCGCCAGTGAAGGATCCAGACATTCTGATTCATGTGTGGTTCAAACTGGCAAGTAAATCTCTGTTTAAGTTATGGTTAGTTCTTTTCAACAAGAGACAGGAAGAAATTCAGCAAGGTTTAGGAAGTATTCACTGTTGCCCCAGGACAGAAAACAGCTTTTGTTTCTGTACCTATACTCTGACATGCAGTGGGTAAAAAGAGAGGCATCCATGCAGACAAGATCCTCAGATGCTGCTGCAGGGCTAACTCAATTGCTTTCCTCCTGTGTTTGCTAAAATTGGTACCTCCTGTGCAAAAGCCATGATAAACAAATAGCAGTATCATTCCAAATGTACTGTCATCATCATCATCACAGGCCTCCTCCTGACCACTACAAGATGAAGACCTGACCTTAAAAATGGCACCCCTGGCTCGGACCAAATGTGACCACTTTTGTGCATGCCATCTGTCTATTCATCTTGGTGACAGGCAGCCCTGGCTCTGCTCTCTGCCCAACCACTATGAATAGGCAAGTGACTGAAAATGAGCTTCACTTAAATGGAGAGAGTTGATACCAGCCTCAGGAAAGTATTTCACACATCACAGTAGGAAAGGGCTGTTGCTTTTGTTCAGATTTGGGTTTTATTTCTTGCTGTGCTTATAAGGAAAGAAATTTTTTTCCTTGGGGGTAATGCAGATGTTTGTATGGGTAGTTAGTTAAGGGACAATAGAACAGTTTCAGGGATGTGGTCCAAGCAGAAGGGGCATTACGGGGCAAGAACTGAAGAGACCAGTGAGAGATGCAAATAAGTGGATTTTTTTTTCCCCCTGAGGTAAATACTCAGAAGTAAGACCATAGGGAAGGTAATAAGTCTCTGGAAGGCATTTGGGATTTGTTTTGAAAATCATTTGATTAAACCATGTTGCTCACGCAGCCAGTAAAGACACAGTTCTTTTTTTCTCACAAAAAAATTTTACCTCCTAGGAATTAATGAAAATTTAGAGACTAGAAATCACAGTGAGAGAGGAAATAAAGAGCAGTGATCAAGATGCAAAAAGAACTGAATTAATGTCTCTGTTCTGCCATAAAATGTCTTTTATAAATCTGGACAAAATAACCTTTCTACACCAAAGTTTCACAGGTGAAGCAGGCATAACAACACTTATTTACCTTTCCAGAGCTTGGAAAGGGCACACAAATGTGAATAATCTAATGTAGGGATGTCGTTTTCTAGTGACTTCCTTGTCTTTTTATGCTGGGTCACTTTAGCAATAGGGTGCACGCTTCAGGCCACAGATTTTGCCATAAGCTCACACTGGTTTCTCTTTCACAGAATCACAGAAGTGTTGGGGTCGGAAGGGACCCCTGGAGATCACCCAGGCCAATTCCCTGTCAAGGCAGGGCCACCTGGAGCAGGTGACACAGGAACACATCCAGCTGGGGCTTGAATGTCTTCAGAGAGGGAGACTCTACAACCGCCCTGGGCAGCTGTTGCAGTGCTCTGCCACCCTCAATGAAAAGAGGGTTTTCCTCATACTGAAGTGAAACTTCTTGTGTTTTAGTTTAGGACCACTGCTCCTCATCCTGTCACTGGGCACCACTGAAAAGAATCTGGCACCTTCCTCTGACACCTGCCTCTGAGATACTTATAATATGCATTAATGAGATCCCCTCCCAGTGTTCTCTTCTCTGGACTAAATCAGCCCAGCTCTCACGTCTCATAAGAGAGAGGCTCCAGATTCCTCCTGCTCCAGATCTTTATGACCTCTGTTGGACTCTCTCCAGAACTCCTTGTGCCAGGAACCCAGAACTGAACACAGCATTTCTTCTAGGGCTGCAGATGGGCATGGTGTGTTCCTTGACAATACCATATCATACTGATTCTGTAAATCTCTTTTCTTCTTGATGCACAGAGCAGTGCTTTATCTGATGAAGGACACTTGAGAAAATAGGACAGGTGTTAGGAAG
This sequence comes from Promerops cafer, assembly GCA_013398275.1. Taxonomy (NCBI): domain Eukaryota; kingdom Metazoa; phylum Chordata; class Aves; order Passeriformes; family Nectariniidae; genus Promerops; species Promerops cafer. Next base: position 1,146,603 of record VZSE01014927.1, read on the forward strand.
GAAGTGCATGGAATATTTTGGGAGGGGTATGAGGAAACCAGGGGAAAACCACAAGTGGAGAAGGAATGGGGGAGGAGAGAAGGCTGGATTACGGAGAGTAGGCTGGAGGAGTGATAAAATGAGCTGTGGGTCCTGGGTGGGAGTGAGGAGGGGGGCTCAGACAGCAGTGTCATTGTGGCTGCTTGGCTGCTTCTCCAGATGGAGACTTTTGAAGCCAGGCATAACTGAGAGTTTGCCCATAAGTGATGTGCCAATGCCTGAGATATTTGTTAAGCCAGGACTATTAATTACTCACACAAGCACTTAAGTTCACTGACAACTGTTTAAAAGTTTTTGATAATGTTGAACGGTGGTAAGATGATCAGATTTTGTTTTGCCTCTAAGCATCTTTAATGTAGGGGACAAAGCCAGAGGAATACAAAACAGCCCTCACATTGGTACAAAAATATTGGCATTTTGTTTTCGGTGTGGTTATTGTGATTACAGGCTACTACCATTTCTGGACAGTTCAGATGAGATGGGAGTCCATTCAACATCAGTATGGAACAAAACAGACTGTCCTGAAGAACTGGCCATTTAATGGGCAGGTAAAAGGAAAGGTGGGAGGGGAAAAAGATAAATAATAGAAAGGCTTGGGTTGAAAGGGACCTTAAATATTATCTATTCCAATCTTCCTGCCATGGGCAGGGATAACTTCCACAAATGCAAAGAAGATATTTGTTCCGGGAGCAAGGGAGAAAAAACATAAAAATACCCTGATTACTAAAGTTCCCTTTAATCTACATCCATAGACTTTTGGACCAGTATGCAACATGACTGTCTAGTGTACTAGGAACCAAAAATAGATAGCATCATAAAATGAAGGCATCCTTGACTGCATTGTACAGCTCTGTTCAGACAGTTCGTCAGATTATTCAGGAAAGATTATTCAGGAAAGTACTCCCTGTTTTTACCCCAGAGGGTAAAAACCATGAGGTCTTTCTACAACACAGTCAAGGAATCTTTCTTGTAGCAGTAATCTGGTGGAACTGACTTGGCTGTTATGTACAGAGGAGAGGAAAAACACCCATGATGGTGTTTAATAGCTCAACCTACCTCTGTGTTGGCCTGAGAGGCTCCATGTGGTGGCTGGATCTAGAGGTCTGGCATTACACATAATATTCCCAGACAACATTTGTGTCCCTCTACTGCCCATTTGAGGCTTTGGAAGTGTGTGGGCAGGAAGCTACATGTCTTAAAATATGTATCAAGGAAAGCACAGGCCACAAGGGTGGTAAATCCAGGTCTAGAATTCAGATAGAAAAGGAAACATCACCCTAGCAAGGAGCTGAGATCTTGCTGCAAGCAAGTGTACAGCATTTTAGCACGGCACATTACCTAGATTTAGGTGGCAGCTTGTCACTGTGGGACCTTGTGCTGCCTCTCTGTTGTGACTAATGAGCCTGTATAGCCAAGTGGGCTCCTTGCACGGCTACCAGAGAGGAAAGAGAAAGGTGATCTTAGACTTTTTATGGAGTTTAATAAAGCCCTTGAGCACACAGCCTCTCTCCTTCCTCCTGTTGCTGTTCCAGATTCCATTTTGCCTTATAAAGCAGAGAAAAGAACTGCAAAGAGAGGAAGTCATTATTGTTTCTGGGTAGCACGTATGGAACAATGGTGAAAATTGGATAGATTGCCCCAGAGGTCGGCAAGCATGGAAATCCCGTGGCCTTGGCAGAGGCAGGAAATTCCATGAGTGAAGTCTGGTCTTGTTATACATAACCTAAAGATGTTACTTGAAGGACCAGCTTCCCCCTGCATGGCTATACATCTGATGTCTCCACTGAAGAAGTAGAAAAGAAGGGTTTCAAATCAAAGCTGATCTCTAGGAATGTATGTACTTGGCCCAGGGATCATCTTTGTAGCTGGGGGTTAGTCTTTGAGACCCTGATTCAAACAGCAAGTAGAAAACATCTATTTTACTGAGGAAGATGCTCAGTTCAGATGGTTTTTTTGTAGTATTGTGGAAATTTGCTGCCAAACTCTTTTTTTTTCTTTCTGCCTGTATAAAAAATGACTCTGAATGCAGTAAGAACAAGGTGTTCTAATTAAATAGATTTGTTTACATCTTGTAGCATGAAAAACTAATTCAGTCTGATATACTGTAGGTTCTTGCACTATCTCTCTCCCACTTCATGTAAAATTACCCATTTTAAGTAGTATTTTATTTAAGAATATTTAAAAAGTGGACTTGATTAAACAAAAACTGATTTAAGTTCCAAAGTGTTTATTTCTAAAACAACGATTTCACATCAGAGTGCAAGAAGATGGGAGAGGGAGAACAAAACCTGTGCTATATCTCACAGTATTTCCTCCCTGTTTTTATTACCTTGCAAAGGTCCCTACCTTTGCTAGTCATGAGAACTCATAGCCTGTGGCTAGAACACATTTTTATTAAGTGAAGGTTAAAGTCAGGGTCCAAACAGATCCAATGTAATATGATTACAAACATAATATCCTGACCCAGACCTATGCCACAGTATCAGCTCCAGATCAGAAGCAGAGGCAAAAGCTTCCTGATTGTAACTGTGCTCCTACCAGTGTGAAGCATTCTGCATGTTCTCCACCCAGGCTGAGCTGGATCACCCTTAAAGGTGCCACCACATGAATTATGTGGAAGATAAAGACTGCAGTTAACACTGGGTCCAGCTGCAAAACAAGAACAAATTTCAGCAACTCACAGGACAGGCCTGCCCATCAAGTAATTTTTGTAGGTTTATACAGTAAGGCTGGATGAAACTGTTGCAGGGAAGAATAATATCCCAATTAATTTTATTTCTCATGTTGTCAAAGTGAGGTAAACAGGAAGCTTTACTGCCACTTAAAGACAAAATTAACTTTGGGGATGGGGAGCTGAGAGGAGAAGAGCCCAAACATCCAGTTCATCCTTGAACCAGAAAGACAGCAATGTCTGCATGCAGTACCTATCCAACCACAATTCTGGATGCTATGTTTCCATGCATGTGGGCTATAAGTGGTGAAATAATGGCCTGTTTGAGAAGCAGGACAAGTATTGGCCAGTATTCTTTAAGAGCAGTTCCTCCTGTAGAAAGACAAGAATAAGACCATTTCTTGAGACCACCGAGTGCTGCAGTAGCAAGATAAGGAGACTCAGAACCCTGAACAAGTAATTGCTGCACTATCCTTTCATTCCTGGTACTGAATATGACCCCTGCAGGCAGCTGTGTTCATCCTGAAACAGAGCTTGGGAAATGGTGGCTGCAGGGAGACTTGGTCAGCTCTTGGCCACAGGAAGAGGAGTGTCTCAGTGTCTAATCCCAGTTGACAAAGGAGCAGTTCTTAAGACATCAAAGCCACTTTTAATATAACAAGTTCATTAATGTGCATCAAAGGAAAACAAAGGTTTGAAACATCTCTCTTTTTTTGTTAAACCCTTTTGCCTAAGTGAAACAAAACTGTGCTAACTTGAAAAGTTATTTTTTGAGGGGTAAGCAAATTGCTTTTGCAAGTTCTCACTCTGTTCCAGCTCTCTGGCAGCCTGAGTGGCAGGAGATGTGGGGATGCTAAGTGACTTGGGTTTGTGCCTCTGGCAGCTGGAGCTGTAGGGAGACTGGGAGCCGGGCAGGAGCTGGGTGCTCAGCCCCTGGCCCCCTGCCTGCTGCAAGGCTCCTGCTTTCATCAATTGCCTGTCTGTGCACAGAAAGCTAAAGTGACAAAAACCTTCTAGGCAGGAGGATAAAGGGAACAGCCAGGAAAAATCACAACCATCTCTTCAAAATCAAAAGAGAATTATAAGAAAGAAAAGAAAAGCCTGAACACTTTCACTGATTTTAAGTTTCCCACAGGAACATAGTTTGATTGGAGAGGGAATGTTCTACCAGGAAATTGTTCCAGTGGGCAAGGGAAGAAGATGAATTATGCAAAATTCTCCCAGGCTGCTGATGGTCTCACTGAAATGTGCCCACCACCTTTCAGGAAAATGATCAGTCCTTTCTAAGAGACACTTTGCACCTTCTGAGGGTTTTGCCTTAAATTTGGTGTAACTTGGAGATAAGACACACAGAGGGTAAGAGCTTGAGAGAAGAGTAATTTTCACCTTTCTGGTGCTTACAGCATGATAAAAAACTTTCCTCCGTGCTTTTGAATTAATTCCTCAAAAGTTCCAATGCCTGCACACCCATTTGTTTCCTCATTGTTTTTATTAAACAAGAAAGGCGAGCTTTATTACTGCGCAAATGAAAGCATCACCAGAAGATAGATACTTCCCAGATTCTTATTAATCTCTAAGACTTATGAGGCTGCCTAAGTTCCACAGAAATTAACATACTCTACAGATTTCTTCCAGCAAGTCACTGAGTCCTTGCTACCCTTTATGTGGAGTGAAAGGAAGCCAGAAAAGCAAAACTAAAGGAGAATAAATCTGTATTATTAGGAGGTTGTTCCAAGTCAAAATGTGCATGTGCATGCATGTCTTTGTCTACAGATATAGGGCAAGGCTCTGTGCTATGGAGCATCATCTACAGCACCATTATAGTAATTTACCATAGACTGTGGCTGTACAGACTGAACTGTGTGCCACAAAGTAGAGGTCATAATCATAATTAAAGTCCAATTGGATTTGCAATTCAAAATAATTTAAGACTAATCTCCAAAACTGCGACTGTGCAAATTAATATGGTAGGTCATTGAATTTATTCTTTTTCCCTGGTTTCTGCTGTAAGATTACCTGTGTCTAACTGCAGGCACACTTAATGCCTGTGCGGTAGAAACATTTAATATCCCTAGCAGAGACCAAGGTCCCACAGCAGTATCTATTATACACAAGACAGACCCTACCCTGAACATAACAGTCAAGGAAGAACCCAGAGGAATAGCAGATAGGGGAAATGACTTAATCATCCAGGTCGGTGCCTGAACACACAGTTGAATACCCAAACCAGGACATTCTATGTCTAATGACTCAAAAAACAGAGTGAGAGGTAAAGAGAGAGAAGTACAAAGAGTACAGAAAGCCCTGTTCTAGGCCAGGAATAACAGACATGAAATTAGGGCAGAAGAGACTTACAGCACTGGCAATATTCTTTGTATCTTCTGCTCTTTTGTAGTGGCAAATTGCATGTTTTGTATTTTTTACTTTCTTGTGGTGCAGGGATCCATTCAGCTATGTAAGGATGTGCAATGCTGGAAAGGTTTTTATAGCTTTTTTTTTTTTCCTAGCTGCAGTCGATTTTCTTTTTTTTAAGTTCTTGTCATATAAGTGGCTAAAGCAAGTTTTCCTAAGAGGAGACTGAAGTATATGTTCCTCTTGGTGTTCACGTGACTTGTGCTGCTCAGTTACTGTGCTCTCTTTGGCACTTCAGTTTCCGTAAGATCTCACCCATTCTGACAGCTTTAATCCATGCATCATGTATTTTCTACAAGTCAATACTGGTTAGCCAGTGAGGGCAAAACAGAGAATGGGTGTGATGGTTTGGGCTGGTGTAAAGTGAATTTTCTTCACAGTGTCTGGTGTGGGGCTGTGCTTTGGGTTTGGGCTGGACACAGGGCTGATAATACAGAAATGTTTTTGTTGTTGCTGAGCAGGGCTTGCACAGAGCCAAGGCCTTTGCTGCTTCTTGTACTGCCAGGCTGGGGAGGGGCTGGGGGTGCTTGGGAGGCTGTGAGGAGACACTGCCAGGACAGGTGACCCCAACTGACCAAAGGGGTGTTCCAGACTGTGTGACATTGTCCTGAATATGTAGAGTGGGGGGAAGAGGGAGAAAGAGAGGGGATAATTTGGAGTTTGTCTTCCCAAGTCACAGCTGAGCATAGTCGGGCCCTGCTCGCCTGGAGATGGCTGAACACCTGCCTGACTACGGGTAGCAGTGAATGAATTCTTGGTTTGCTTTGCTTGTGTGCATGGCTTTTTGCTTTCCCTATTAAATTGTCTTTATCTCAACCCATGAATCTTCCAGCTTTTACTCTTCCAGTCCTTTCTGCAGTCCTGAGGGTGTGGGTGTGAGTGAGTGGCTGTGTGGGGCTTGGTGGTCACAACTGATGCACACAAAGCTCAGCTGCCCTCTACTTGCCCCAGGACATAGACAGTTACAAAGATGAGCTGAACTGCAATGACTTAGAATCAGCTAAACCTACATTTTCAGAGCTAAACTGATCTCTTTCAGCTGAAAATCCTAATCCTTGGTAGATAATTTAAACTTCTTCCCAAAGAAACAAGACACAATTGTTTGGTTGTATATTGTTTTGTGAGTTGCTTTGGGGGTTGGTTTTTTTTGGGGAAAATTTTTTTTTTTGAGTTTTTTTTCTTTCCTCCCCTTCCTCTCTGCTCTCTTTAATTTTGGGCTGCTGAGGTTAGCATTTGCAGCGTTCCTTCTTTAACAAAAAATTCCAATGTATACGCATTTTGTTCCTCATTTATGCTTCCCCACTACCCAATTAATGTCACACTAAATTATATACCTGCAACAGATTTAATTCCAGACCACTGAGCTGTCGCTTTTTAACCCTCTGCATGTATCTCTACAATATTTATGAGAAAGCTGTAGTTACTTTAACAAGTAATGAGAGATTTCGATACGTATTTAGCAATTCAATTTGTTATAAGAAAGAATATATTCCTCCATTGAAATCTGTGGGATGATTCCAAATACATACAGTATTTTGATATCTATTCAGTTCTCAAGGTTTTAGAGTAGTTTTCCAAATCCCTATTATGCTGCTATGGAATGAAAATGGATGGATCTATGGCTAGAGTTAAGCAGAGATCTGGGCTCATTTCCAAGATCCATTGAACTCCTCTCAGATGACCTTGAACAAAGCACTTGAGATGTGGTCCAGAGTGTTTATTTCAGTGTCCAAATGGGGCTTTGAATGAACTTAAACCCCTAAATTCCGGGAAGCTGTTTTCAAGGGATTCTCTAAGCTTAAAGCCTCACAAATCTCACTGCATATTTCCATGATGCCTGACCTCAGAAAGAGCAGGACAATCATGAGTTGCCTGGCCTGAGGCATTAGAGTGCAGTCAAGCCCATCACATACATGGACTTCCTCGAAAAATTTCTGAACATGAAATGTCTCCCATCACTCTGTTATTCAAGGCACAACTTGAAAAGAATTTATTGGTCCATAGCAAGAAAAACCAAAAACAACCCCCAAAAAAGTTGAGCAATATTAGGCCCTCAGCTGATTGCTGCAGACTGATTTGTGGCTGTATTTTCTGTTCAGGTATGGCAGTGGCCATTAAATGAATAACTTGGAATGGAATCCAGAGGGTTCATCATCATTCTGCTTTTAAGAACTGGAGCTGTGAATGGGTCATCCTCTCAATAACATTATTTGGTGTATTGGAAAGAGACTTTTCATCTCTTTCCATGTAGTACTGAACTATTGTATAGTCAGTGTGATGAAGGCAGGTTTAGTTTATATATTAGCAAGAAATTCTTTACTGTGAGGGTGGTGCAGCCCTGGCACATGTTGCCCAGAGAAGCTGTGTAAGACCCTGGAAGTGTTCAAGGACAGGTTGGATGGGCCTTGAGTAACGTGGTTTAGTGGAAGGTGTCCCTGCCCTTAGCAGAGGTTGGAAGAAGATGGTCTTTACAACCCAAATGATTAAATGGAGCTAGGTCCCAGTGCAAAGAGGGAGCCATTTCTACAATGAAGGCATACCCTTAAAAACATCTACAGGTTGTAGGTGACTCTTGAACAGTTCCCACAGAGCCTCTGACATGAGAATCAGGAGCTCTCCCTGCTCAACAGCCAGCATAGAATCAATGAAATTGATTTTTAGCCATTATGATGTGAAAGTGAGTACTCTGAATATTGCTTTTAAAGTTTATAGCTACATCTCCAAAGATATTGCTATATGATGATTTCAAAAGGAAGTAGGAGGTTAAATACCTTTCTGGTTTGGCCTTCTCTGTCTCAGTTTCTTTCATGTAAAATTGAAACAAATGTACTCACTATCTTCCATAGCTGTTGAAATGGAAAATACATGTCACTTTGAAGAAATTAAATCACATGAATGCTATGATGCCATTTTTGTGGGGGGAAAAAAAACAAAAAAAAAAAGCAACTTACATAAATAAACACTGTTAAGTCTTGACAGAACCAGTTTTTAGAGGACATTTTGTGTAGAGAGGCACAAATAACCTCTAATTAGGTAAGAATGAGCACTTTCAATTCTTGTACAAGTTTTGAATATTTTTTGACACTTCTATCCTGTCCCTGTGCATGTTCTACTTTCTGAAAATTTTTAGTATTGATGTCGTGGTTACAGTATTTCAACTTCACCAGACTTATCTGAAGCTGATAGATAAAACTTTGTATCTCCTTTATTTAACAAGAAAACAAATTTTCTCCTCATATTTTGTAAAAACAGAAGCAAACAAAACCACCCAGCTACAAACAAAAACAAATCCCCCAACAACAACTGCAAAAATTAAGCACAAAACCCAACAAAAACAAAACTCCCCAAAATGCCAAAACTTCAGTAAACACTTTTAACAAGGTAAAGCCTACACATGCAACTTCATAGAGCTGAAGTTACTTTGCTCACCCCTCATACCAGAGCAGCCAGAGCAGATCTGATTCAGGTCCTAACACTCAAGCTTAACAAGACATTTAAGAGTTGGCATGAAGCTCTGGCAGTAAGGTTACCCAAATCCTCAGTCAGGTCTGGCCAGTACTGCTAGCCAGGTGGAAAAAAATGAGCCACTTCTGTAGATATCTCTTAACAGAATCACAGAATCAGGGAATATCCTGAGTTGGATGGACCCACAAGGATCACTGAGTCTGTCTTCTGTCCCTGAACAAGATAGACCCAAGAATTCCACCCTGTGCCTGAGACCACTGTCCAAAGGCTTCCTGAACTCTCAGGTTTGGTGCTGTGACCACTGCCCTGGGGAGCCTGGTCCAGTGCCCAACCACCCTCTGTGAGAAGAACCTTGTCCTGATATCCAACTAAAACCTCCCCTGACACATCTTGACAGAGCAATCCATCTTTTGAAGTTTTGATTGGTATTTCATGACTATTGAGAATGAAGAAGCAAATCTCTGTGTACATGAAGCTTCTGTTTTTCTTCAGAAGCCCAGTTTCTGATTTTCTAATGGTTTTTTTTTTTTTTTTTCAATTTCTGTCATTCACCAAAAGAGAAAGCACTGTGGTCATCTACGCTTTCCAACTAAGGGTAGATGAAAGCTCAAAGAAAGCTCAAAAATGGTGCAAAGGTCTTGTAGTTTTCAATTAATTTATCTTAATTAGAAATCTAAAAGTTAGCGATGTGATTAGGCTCAGGGATTAAGACATCTAATTTTAGATGTCTGCATGCAAGGTAAATGGCCAGGTATCCATTAAAGAGAGTAGAGGTCTAGTCAATACAATTAGTGGTTTAGAAAGAGATGAAGCAAATATCTATATCTGGTCAACCAATAGCTCTCCAAGCTTAGACACCTAGCTCATATGCAATCACCTAAATTTAGATATATAGTGGCTTGAGTCAGTTGCCTGAAAATAGAAGTCTGACAACACTTGAAATGTCCTTGCATTTTGGAGACACCCACACAGAGCTGGCCTACGTGGACCAGGACTTTAGGGAGATGTCTGGAGCCACCTGCCACTGAAAGCCAGGTGTGGTGCTTTACCACCTGCTTCTGGTCTACTGAAAAGGTCCCCCAGCACTGAGCTTAACCTGGGACTTTCAGCTGCTCTGTAAAAAGTGGTACCACTCGAAGTGCTCTAGGCTGAGATTGCTAAAAGGGCTAGCAGATATTATCAAAAAGGATGTGGCTCCCAGAAAACAGAGGTTGATCAGAGTAGGCAGGGACTAAGTTTAAGGAATTGCATAGAGCTCCAGTTGTTAAGCTCATCATGTGGGTCTTGCTTTCATAGTCAGTGGAAAGGAATACAGAAAGAAGCTCATCTCATTCTAAGATAAAAGTCAAAGGCAGGTCAGATGAATTGCCTTCCAGATTTCACTCCACTGAGAGTAAGGAGAAACCAGCATGGCTTGTCTTTGTTTCCAGTTTGGGAGACAAAGCTGGTAAAAATGCAGGTTACACAGGAGTCCATGTAGCATCCTAAACAGCCAGGACCCATCATCCTTCTAACAAAATATTCAGATATACCATATGCATTTATACTGTCACTATATGCCTTTCAAACTCTATTACCAACAACTGACTGAAGAGACTGACACACGATGTGTTTTACAAACATCTATATTGGGATGGAATCCCTGGCAACAGTGCCCATCAGTATAAAACAAACCACCACATCTTGCAGTCCTGAATAAGATCCAGTGCAGAGATAGCATATGACAAATTTGCAGACAGCTTGTTTATGACCAACAGGCCATTTTTTTCTGTTTGCTTTACAAGCTAATGTGGTTATACTGCATGGAGCTTTTCTCCCAGAATGATCCCAAAGCATTTCATAAATTGAAAAGATGCAAAGGAGCTGGGGGGCAGAAGGAGGAGGAGGAGGAAGAAAAAAAGTTTCACGTCTGCTGGGAAAATGAAGCTGCTTTTTCCAGGTGAGGAGTCTGGCAGTTAGAATTGGTTAAAGGACATTGGCAGCAGATATCATCTCTGAGCAACTTCAAAAGGTTAGTTCTTCTGAGATGTAAGGTTGGATCTTTTAGTTATGTGATGTGGCACAGACTGGAGGGGTAGGGCCAGAGGCATTTGCTGGGTTTGATTTCCCCTTTGATTTCCCCCTAAGCAAAGGGTCTGATTTTCATTGTACCTTAGAATAAGTTCAGCTAGTAGGGGGAAAGAAAGTCCCAGCAAACCTTTCATGCTTACTGCTAAAGCCATATGCAGAGGGAATCATATACCTTGTACTGTTGACCAGAGGTTATTTCTCATTTATATGTAGTATATAATGTACTACAGTTTATATTTCACCATGCAAATTTCATCTTCAGCCTAAAAATCTCTGTGTAAGTCCTACTTCCTCATACAAGCGAAACTGTTTTTCCTAGGGTTGTGACTGAGCATGCTTCAGTCCATATCATAGTTGGTTAACTAAATTTCACCTGCCTTTTTACTGCTTTTTACAGGTACTAAGCTTAATGATTGCTTGGAATTGGCAGATTCCTATTTTTTTTTTTTTTTTTGTGTCTGAGTGTTTTGTTCACTGGCATTACTGCACCAAGAACTCTTACATCTGCTCTCGGAACAGAGATAATCACTGAGTTCATTAAAGCCAGATACTGTGTTAGACATGGTCTTTCAGATTCAACAAATGAAGCAAGAAGACCTCTTCCTGCAACAAAAATAACAAGGGATTAGCAATCTAGCATCCCAAGAGACAGATGTATGACAGGCAAAAGGGGTTAGCTGTCTGGCTCAGTGTGGTTCTTCAAACCCAGGATCAAAGGGTGTGCAGCCCATGTGGTGGGAGGCTGGGCAAAATCAAACTGGATCCAGACCCAAATCGAAACTGCATTTTAAAGTTTACTGGAGATGGAAGCAGGGATTTAGAAGGAAAGTAAATGCTGCAGATAGACTTGCTGCCTGTAGGAAAATGAGGTAACCTCCTCCATATATTGTGCACGAGGCTTCTTGTAGGACAGCTGCATTCTGCCACAGTGTTCTCATCCTATCATATGTGACCACCTCACCCAGAAGACAGAGGCTGGTGAACTTCTGGCCATGTCCACTCTCTTTTGATTGGCACTTCCACGTCAGCTGTTGCAGAAATAGGAGCACATCTGATGGAAGAAAAGCTCTTCTGCTTCCAGGGAAGACTGTGCAGTGTCTGAATTAAAATCAGTACTCAGCCGGGGCATCGATATCAAACCGATGCAGCAGCCTCATGCCAGGGCTCCAGCCCAGAGCCTGCAGTTTGGCTCAGCCTGACAGTCCACGCCCTCCGTGGGCAGCTTTGGTCACCCACCTGGCAGCTCCTCCTGCTTGGTGCTGTGTGTCCCCAGCCCCTCAGCACACACAGCCTGCACAAAGCACCAGATCCTCTCTCTGCTCCGCTCCCTCCGCTGCTGCAGCGGGAAATGTTATTGCACTGGTGACATTTCCTGGCGCAGGCTGACATTTCCCTTTGGAAGGAGCTACTCACTTTACAGTCCCTTTTATTTATTGTTGCTTTGGCTCGTGGGCCACTGTAGAGGTTATTTTAACATAGCTGTAATTAAGGATCTATGATGATAAGGTCCTTTAAGTAGGGGTCTGCTATTTTTATTCTACTGTAAAAATTACATACAACCAAAGGGATTGTGAAAACCATAAATACGGACATGGCTGTGATTCAGAACTGAGCAACAGTGGTGTAAATCACAATAAAAAGCACTGTATTTAGGAGAGTCATACTACTGTAAATTAGAAATAACTCTATATAGTATTAAGCATTCTAAATGTATAAATTTCAAAAGACTGTGGTAGAAAAGTACCATCTTCATTTATTATTTTTTTTATGCTGGATACAGAAGGTCTAGGGTCGCATTCCAAATCAACCTGACAAAGAAACTTTTTTTTTTTAGTTAAGATAATAATTTGTGCTTTTGATTAATGCAATAAGTAAGATTGGTAAAAGTGTTAGAAGACTGATTATTTTTCGTTTTTGCACTTGAAGGTTGAAATAGAAAACTACAGAGTTGGAAAGAAGGAAAATATAAAACATCAATATGAAACTGTTTTCATTATTTTAATTTATTTTCTCTCAAATATGAATACACAAAATGAAAAGTAACACAAATGGATCACTGAAGAAAATATTCAAATAAAAAAGTTAAACTTTTTCTTTTATTTGAAGATGCAGCAGGAAGGAGAGGATTAATCTTTCAAGGGAATAACAGAAATGATATTTTGGAAATTGAAAGCTATAACGTTTCATTCTAAAATATGCCAAAATGTGGTATAGTAACAAAATTGGCACTAAAACTTTATTTTTATTCAGATGACTTTTTTTTTTTTTTATAAAGCCGAAATAAAATAAAACAAACACATTTAAAAGTAACAAGTAATAGGACAAGAGGAAATAGCCACAAGCTGAGTCAGGGGAGGCTTAGATTGAATATTAGGGAAATAATTCTTCATCAAAAGGGTTGACAAGCATGGGAACAGTGTGTCCAGGGTTGAGTTCCCATCCAGTTGCGGGGCTTAGGGACATGTGAGCTTGGCAGTGCTGGGTCTGCTGTGGGACTTGATGGTCTCAAAAGTTGTTTCCAGCTTAAATGGCTCTATGATCCTGTCAAAGATTTTTTAAATATGTCTTAGAAATTCCTTCTAAATCCAGATTAGTTAATTATTGTTCATAAAAATACTTTTTTGCTTTCTATAGAGCAACACAAGATGTGAAATACTGAATTAAGAGGTCTTAGAATATTTAATACACAAATTTTGGTGTCCTTATGACTTATTTTATATCACTTATTAGGCCTTGATTAAAAAAAATTTAGTTTAAAAGAAGAAGTGACCCAATACATGCTGCAATTATTTAGCTACTTATAGAGTATATTGATTGGGAGACATCTTTTGAAGCCTCTAGTCCAGCTGCCTATTTGAAGCTAGACAGTATTGTGTTAGGCCAGGCACATTTTTACCTGCCTGGTCTTGAAAGCATCCAAGGATAGAAACTCCTTCAATTTCCTGTGTGATTATCTCCAGGGCTGCACACATAGCAGATTTTTTCCCACTGTCCAGCCTGGACTGCTCAAGTTGCACTTCCAGGGGATGTTATTTATAATTTATTTAATATTTTCTAATATTTCCAAAATAAAATTTAATGTTAATAGAAGAAATTCCACGTTCCCCTGTATAAAATGTTCTTTGATGCTCTTGTGCTTTATGCAGTGAATCATGTGTCAAAATGAAATAAAATGAATTTTAAAAATAATATACTTTAATACTTTAATATATATATAGTATTAAAACGTTCTCCTATTTGATTGGAAAACATGTAAAATAGAGAATTCTAGACAATTTTTTACTGAACTGTGTAAGGTTTCATCAGTTTCTCTTTGGGTAATTTCAGAGGATTTTACATCAGGTTGGTTCAGGACTTGTAATCTCAGGCAGAATTTCTCAGGCCTAAGCCAGTTCNATAAAGCCGAAATAAAATAAAACAAACACATTTAAAAGTAACAAGTAATAGGACAAGAGGAAATAGCCACAAGCTGAGTCAGGGGAGGCTTAGATTGAATATTAGGGAAATAATTCTTCATCAAAAGGGTTGACAAGCATGGGAACAGTGTGTCCAGGGTTGAGTTCCCATCCAGTTGCGGGGCTTAGGGACATGTGAGCTTGGCAGTGCTGGGTCTGCTGTGGGACTTGATGGTCTCAAAAGTTGTTTCCAGCTTAAATGGCTCTATGATCCTGTCAAAGATTTTTTAAATATGTCTTAGAAATTCCTTCTAAATCCAGATTAGTTAATTATTGTTCATAAAAATACTTTTTTGCTTTCTATAGAGCAACACAAGATGTGAAATACTGAATTAAGAGGTCTTAGAATATTTAATACACAAATTTTGGTGTCCTTATGACTTATTTTATATCACTTATTAGGCCTTGATTAAAAAAAATTTAGTTTAAAAGAAGAAGTGACCCAATACATGCTGCAATTATTTAGCTACTTATAGAGTATATTGATTGGGAGACATCTTTTGAAGCCTCTAGTCCAGCTGCCTATTTGAAGCTAGACAGTATTGTGTTAGGCCAGGCACATTTTTACCTGCCTGGTCTTGAAAGCATCCAAGGATAGAAACTCCTTCAATTTCCTGTGTGATTATCTCCAGGGCTGCACACATAGCAGATTTTTTCCCACTGTCCAGCCTGGACTGCTCAAGTTGCACTTCCAGGGGATGTTATTTATAATTTATTTAATATTTTCTAATATTTCCAAAATAAAATTTAATGTTAATAGAAGAAATTCCACGTTCCCCTGTATAAAATGTTCTTTGATGCTCTTGTGCTTTATGCAGTGAATCATGTGTCAAAATGAAATAAAATGAATTTTAAAAATAATATACTTTAATACTTTAATATATATATAGTATTAAAACGTTCTCCTATTTGATTGGAAAACATGTAAAATAGAGAATTCTAGACAATTTTTTACTGAACTGTGTAAGGTTTCATCAGTTTCTCTTTGGGTAATTTCAGAGGATTTTACATCAGGTTGGTTCAGGACTTGTAATCTCAGGCAGAATTTCTCAGGCCTAAGCCAGTTCATTTT
>VZSE01014927.1:1164160-1210858 GCA_013398275.1 Promerops cafer
TATATATATATATAAAGTAGAATATTGATCCTTAAAATTGGAAGGCAGCTTTGTGAACTGTAAACCCGGAAACTAAAGTTCTGATGTTGTACCTGGACAAAGTTATGTTAATCTCTTTAGAAATATAAAACATATCCTTATTTACAAGAAAGGATGTTTCTGTAGGGTGCTTCACATAAAAAAGAAAAGACAAGCTGCATTTCCTTGTGCCAACTGGAAAGCATAAAAGACTCTTGAGACTGGAGCTTTAATATATGGGCCAGATTAGCTAGCTCAGACTCATCCCTGTGCTAACTACTTTCACTTAGCTTTTTGTCATCTCGGTGCACATCAAGAGACCTCTCCCACCTACCTGTATAATCTCAAGCTGCACAAACCCGAGCTATGTCTTTTCATTAAGAAATAAAACTTCAGCCAAAACAGATCTGAAAAAAAACAAACCCAAAACAAAACAAAACTGTCTTTTCTGATTTTGAAGATATCAAGCAATGGAGAAAACTCTGTTTCCCTCAGTAGTTTGTGACTCTGGTTAATCATCTCCTCCGTTGTGCCTAATTTCTAATTTGAATTTGTCTGGCTTCAGCTCCCAGCCATTAGTTCTTGATGTGCCTTTCCCCACTAGATTAAAGAGCCCATTAATACCCAGCGTTCTTCCCCTGTGAAGGTGCTGATACGCTGTACTGCAGTCACCTCTCAGTCTTCATTTTAATAGGCTGAACAGATTGAGCTCTTTAAGTCTCTCTCTCTGTGAAGCAGTTTCTCTGGACCTGAAATCACTTCCATGGCTCTTTTCTGCACCCAGCTCATTTTTTTTAATAAACTTTATTTTTATTCATGCAGATGCCACAATTGTATTCTAGTCTCAGTCCTATGAATGCTGAACGCTGAAATGGAATATTTTCTCCACTCTTTCCTACTTCTTCCCTTTTTATGCAGCCTAGCATCACACAAGCTTCTCTTCTATCAGTGCCTCACTTAAAATCATTGTTTACATTTAACCTTTTTAAAGTCTTCAGTTTCCAGCGTCCTGTGTCTGGGGTGCATCTGTTGTTCCCAAATATGTGATTGCATTTAAAGAATCAAACACAGCAAAACTAAATATCATGGATGGCAGAGACCAGTTTACCAAGCAACCCACATGCCTTTGTATGGCTGCTTGGATATTGGTAATATTTATCCCTCAAGCAGCTAAAGGAAGGACAAATGTTGTGTCATCTGCACATTTCACCAGTAATGACTTTATATTTCCTTCCAATTCCTTCCAATGAGCACAAAACCGTTTTCTAACCTTCTCATATTCACTGGTGATTCTTTATTGATATTTTTTTTTTTTTTTCACAGCTGTCAGTTAATCATCTGGCAGAATTGCACATAGAAGTGTGTACGTGTTGATGATACTCTGAAGTACATATTTTTAATCAAAATGGTGTGCTGAAATAAGGAATACTTTAATGTATAGCATAGTAGCAGAATTATTTTTATCAAGCCACCTGTAAGCATCTGCAAACATTAAACCAGATTTGCTTTATGGAACCTAATTTCTATAAAGCAGTATTACTATTGTTGTTGTTGTTAATTATTGATCATAATCCACGAATTTTCAACCAATTATATACTATTCTATTTTCTATTTTCTTAGTATCTGGCAAAATTTTCCATTGTCTTACCCAGAATTGACATCTAATTTTTTTTTTAGAATCCTGTGGAGGTTTTGTGTTATTTTTTCTTTTTTCTAAAAAAATAATACAAATTCACATTAACAAGAAGATGGGCACTTTAGGACACATGCTCACATTCCTTATATGAGAATTTCAGTCCCATGATCTGTAACTGTCCATGTCTAGAAATAATATTTCTCTATCTTTATTGGTTGCTGCTGGACTAAAAATTGCTTAATTGAGCTCATCTCCCACAAGTATTTCATATTGCATCTTTCAAATATGAAAGCTAACTTCTCACATAAAATATCATTTTTTTCATCCTTATTATCATTTTTTTATTATTACTTAGTAATGGAAATATTCCACTCTTCAAATCTTTATTCTCCTAGTATACTTGATAAATTATTCTTTTGTTTGTTTTGTTTTTATTGTTCTGAGCCCTGCAAGAGAAATAATTTTACTTGAGATCTTTATAAATTTTCTTTATATTTTAGTTTCTGTTCCAGACAAACCAGAATACTCATAACTGGGATATTTTGTTAACATACTGTTAATGTTGGCTGTACTAGGTTCAGATGGACTTCAGTTTACACCAAACACTGGGGATGTCTCCAGGACTGAGCCAATCCAGATAATAATTTTTCAAATTTTTCAAGTTTTTCAATTGCCATCATTATAACATGCAAAAGAGTAGTGGTTATGACTGTGATGGTTTTGTAGTGAAAAACACATTCTAAAATTTAAAAAAGTAAATGGATATCTACGGTGAACAACCCTTTCTTTTTTGTAATTTATATTTTTGACCTTTTATCTTATATTTGGCAATTTGTTTCTACTTTGAACAACAAAGAAAAAAGACTTAGGGAATTAACTTTTACTCATGGGTGACTTGTGCTTGGGTTATTGGAAACACCCATTGATAAGGCTATCTAGAAACCTAAAATTGACTTACTCATGGCATTTTGCAGAAAGCAGTCTCAGTTTCTATTCCAGAGAGGTGCCAAGTCAGTTGGGCTAAATAGGGAACACCTCCACATTCCAGAGAAGCTGTGGATACCCCAACACTGGAAGCGTTCAAACCCATGCTGGATGGAGCTCTGAGCATCCTGGTCTAGTGGAATTGTGCCTGTCCATGGCAGGGGTTTGGAACTGGATGACCTCTAAGATCCCTTCCAACTTAATTCTATTGTTCTGTGATCTCTTAATGATTCGTACTCATCACCAACCCTGATTCCCATGAGGGTCATATATAAATATTCAAAAAAGGAAATATTCGCATTAGCTAGCAGGCAAAAGTCAGAAAGAACTCTGAACATCTCCTAAGGTTTCTATTGATAAACATGTTGAAGACACGGCCATTTTCACAAGATTTGACCCTTATTATTATCATAATGTCTTTCCCTTAAATTGCAGTGTAGCAATATCCTGTGATGTCAGTTTTTGGGCCTGGGAACTTAAGAAGTTTACTTTCCTGTGGTAATTGCTTATATTTTTTCCTTTGTCCCAACATAACTTTCATCTCTTGGATAGAAACAGGAGATGGTGATATATGAAAGTATTGAAAAACCCTACCCCTAATGCTCAAAACCACACAAACTCACGTGGTCTGAACAGACATTTATTATAGCACTTTGAAATATCTACCTGGTTTATATTTTGTTTCCCTATGCATATACATATGCATATCTAAATGTATCTGCATGTATTTTTAGATATACATGCAAAAAAAATGTACATGTATATAAATAATTTCAGATCAAATATGCATCAGCTCGATATCTCTCCCCTTCTCTCAACTGTTTAGATTAGAGAAGAAACACATCTGTTTTCCTGAAGTTGTGCTTCTCAGATTGCTCAGGGAAGACTATAAAACCTGGGTTTCTTTCAAGCTGTCCGTGTGAAGGGCTGTCTGAGGGACTGCAAGAACACAGTCCACACTGACAAAGTAACAAGTGAAAGGGAATGAAATGAGTGGTGGGAGAACAGGTACAGGAGGTATCTGTCATTTCACCTTACAGAATCTCTCTTGATATTTTTGCTCTTTATATTCTCAGCTTTAACATGTCTTGAACTTTTGTGGAAAAACCTATGCAAAGTGGGATCTTGTAGCACACATGTGATAAATGGGATGCCTCTCAGGAACATAAATCTGTGCTGGTGCATCCTGATGCAGAATTGGTGTTGATGCTAACATGTCATTTTCCCAAATGCTTCCGAGTCCTTTGGGCCTGCCATGAAGGTAAGGATTTATCTTCTAATCTCAAAACCACTTTTCTCTGTCTGGATTAGCCATGAGCAGGAAAGTCATTAACATTTATGAACTGGGGATTAATAACACTCCAGAGCATATTATGTGGTCTGTTTATGCCCTGGCCATCCCCTTAACCTATGTCAGAGATAGGTAGGAAAAAAATGGTAACACAGACCCCTACTCACTTGGAAATTTAGGAAATCCAACTCAATCACAAAATAGCTGAGGTTGGCAGGATCTCTAGAGATTGCCCAGTCCAACTCACTGATCAAATCAGGGTCAGATTAGGCCCAGAGGGATTCTAAGTATCTCCATGGATAGAGACTATGCAACCTTTTTAAACAATTTATTGCAATGTTTGATCACACCCACAGTTAAGAAATTTTCTTTATGTTTAAATGGAATTTCCTGTATATACTTTTGTGCCCATTGCTTGTAATACAACTATGCTGAGGGTTCATTTTCTCATCATTCAGTTTATTAATAAAGATTTTAAATAGTATTGGCCCTCATTAAAGACCCTTGGGATATACCATGGATTTTGTTGATCATCAACTCTTTTAGAACAGAAGTTAAGCATATTTCAGACTACCTCACTGTTTTTTTAACTGGCCCATATTTGATCAGTTTATTAGTGGAAGAGTTTTGTCATGAGTTTTGACAGAATCAAGAAAAATGAAGATTCACAGCTCTTCTCTTTTCCACCAAACTATTCCTTTCCCTTAGATGGTTATTAGGTTTCTCAGACATGATTTCTCCTTTTGTAGGTCTGTACTGACTACTCCAAATCACCTCCTTGCCCCTTGTGGGTTTGATTCCCTGAGTATTTTTTCCATCATCTCCCCAAGGACTGACATAACACTGAGCATTCCACAGTTCCTCAAATCCCTTTGGTGGCTTTTCTTGCCTGCAGGGGTGGTGTTTGTTTACTGATGAACCTCCTCTAAATGCCATGACATTTCAAAAATTATTTTAAAGTGGCCTGACACAGGAATTGACCAGGACCTCAACATTTGTGGGTGCATTCCATCAGGTCCCAAGTTCTTATGTATGTTCAGTCTGTTAAAATGTGCTTTGAAATGTGCTTTTAAAATATGCTCTTCCACCAAGAGTAAATCTTCCTTGCTCAGACTTTTCCACTGCTCCTGAGTTTGCCTCAAGAGCCTTGGAACTCCTGATTTTAAATCTCACCACTAAAAAATAAACCAAATAAAGTGTTGAGTAACTCAGCCTTTACCACGTTGCAAATCCTCTACTCCATTCAGAAGCAAACTTAAACTTTCTTTTTGCCCTTCATGTCTCTTGCCAGAGTCAGCTCCACTGAGAGGCCTTTCCTAGTGTCATCAGTTGGAAATCAGTCTCTGTATCCATTCCAGGTCACGACAAGGTTCATCAACTTTTTCTACACTTATTTTCAAATCTTGAGTTTTGTCAGGTTAGTGTCCACCCATGCAGGATTTTGATGCCTTTTTTGGTTTCCTGTTAGTTGAGATGAACTATTTTAGTGCTTTTCCTTTGGAAAATCAGCCAGCTGTACTGGACCTATTTTCACTTCAGGTCTGTATTTAATGGGATTCCTTTAAGCAGATCCCCAAACAGATCAAATTTTTATGACTTGAAATCTAGGTTTGTGATCCTGCTGTTAGTTTTTTTTTTTACTTTCTCTCATGGTCCTGGACTCCACTCCATCTCATAGTCAGTCTCCATTTGAAGAGTTAGTCTTAGAAACAATGAATGAGGAGTATTGAGCTTTCTGTTGTATGCTAGTGCTGGACCTCTTCTGAGATACTCTAGCAGAAATTCTTATGAGCCTGATACAAAGGACATGGCAGTCAATAAGAAGATTTTCAGACTTTATGCTCTATAGATCACATTTGATGACCTTTTTTTCAACACAGAAAATAGAGGACATCAAATTCAATCATTAAAAAGCAAACACAAATCTAACAAATCAAGAGTGTTCTGATTGTAAAGACTAAAAGCCTGATGAGTTGTTGAACTCCCTGCTGCAAGAACATTTGAAGATTAAATGTCTATATAGGTTCATAAAAAGCCCTTCATGAAAGAAAAAGCCATCAAGGCTAACATAAAAAGGCCATCCCTTATCTTGGAAATCTCTGCACTGCAAATTGCAGTTAGCATTAGAGACTGAAAGAGTATTCTGATAAAATGCCACTATATGTTTATCTTACCTGGGCATCCACCAATTGTCAGTATTAGAGAGGCTACTTAGTTTGATGGACTCGAATATTACAAAATATTGTCACAGAGTCCTGGTGGTGTAAGCTTCTAAGGTGCTTGGGGTAAAGCATTTGAAATGACTGGGACATTTGCCACTGTTTTCAACTAGTTGAGATTCAGTTTTCAACAATTCATTTTAGTAAATCTCTCATATTTTGATCTTATTAGCAAAAGACCTGTGGATCTCATCCATAGTGGCACTGTGGGCCAAATTTGCATAGTGTTTTATAATTAATAATAGGACCTGTTTTTCTAAAAGAATGAAATTTGTGGTGCTTCTTGGACACCTGTCTCATAATTAAAATCTGAATTTCTAAACAGAATGGAAAGATAAACAGTGCTACTCCTTACAACATATGTCAAGAGTAAATATAATGCAAGTTCTTTAATCCTTGCATAAGTATGTATTAAATGAAGAAATAATCCCATTCAGAAGTGGTTTGCTGGTTTTCTTTTTAGTGCTTCTTTTATACAAGTAATTTTGTTGGTCCAGATTAATTTCTGGTGCAAGTGTACAAAAAGCTCTGCATCAACAGAAGGGATAGATTTGTTGGGTAATCTTTTTTCATTCCAGTCAATGATAAGCCCAGCACTTTACTCACTGTTTCTCTTTGTGAGTTAATACACAGTATTGAATTTCCTCTTTGTATTCTCATTCTTCCTTTGTGTAGGCATTTGTTTTTTCTCTTCTTTTTTTGTTAGTTTCCTTGGGGGTTGAGGCAAAGGCATCATTACCAAGAATGCCTTCAAAAACCAGCTTAAAAAAATAAAAAGAAAGAAAAAAAAGAGACAGTCTGTTTGTCCTTGTTTTGAGCAACATTTTATAGCTAATAATTACTGTTTTATGGATGGATAGGATATTGAAATTATTAGTAGTCAGATGACAACATATAATTATAATGTAGTAAATCACAACTGGATTGAAGAAAATAAAGGGAAGACAGAAAGGACAGAGTAGTATAGAAAAGAGAGAGTAAGGACAAAGACAAAAAGAGCAATGGACCATATCTTTCACTGTTGTGAACCACACATATGCTTTTATTAACAAAATAGACTTATTTCTGGTCCTACTTGCAATTGTGTGAATCCAAAATCCTTACAGAGCTGTTCTGTTTTATTACAACCAGGGTCAGGATCAGGATCATGTGGGAGGAGTGAATGACACATGTCCTGTTGTACACTGAGACACTGTCCTGTTCTCTCTGCTCTGTTGGCTGAGGTTAGCACTGTCATTTTCAGTTTTGTTTAACATGAATGAAAAGGTAAAACTAAATGTAGCTGAGGTTTCTGAAAGTGACCCAAGAATTCACACAGTTGTCACCTGGCCTTGCACACTTTTAGTGGCAGGGTAACAGCAGTCAGACTTCTGTGATATTGCACCAAGCAGGATGTGGGATCTGGTCCAGAACAGCAGAATTAGGTGCTAAAGAATAGAAATAACATAATAATTCTTGAGTTTTGAGACAAATTATAACAAGAAAAAGACCAAAATCAGACACACAGGACCCTTCCTGTCCTGTGTTCTTGTTAAAACCAAGTCATCCTCAGTATATTTTCTTTGCCTTTCTTTGCAGAAGAAACAGTATATGTAACTATGACTATATATCTGCCTTGAATACTTCACACCATTCTGAGACAAATGAGATAAATCCTGTGGTTACACCTATTTTTCTCCATGGATCCCAGAGATAGTCTAGATACCGTCTTAGAACTATTCACATCTAACAGTAGATGACATAAACCCCACTTCATGTATCTACAAAATTGCTCACTCATGGTTTGACCAATTTACTTTTAAAAGTAGAACCTGGCTGCAAATGTATTTTCTGTTTCGCAGAAAATTACATTATTCCCATAATTTTCACTCTTTTTAGCTGGATAATAATAACAGGAGAAATGTGAAATTTACTCAGGAATGTGAGTTTGAAATAAAATAACAATGATTTTTATTTGAAACCTGCTTTTTCAAAGAAAGTGAAATGATTCATTGTAATGCTCATGTTTGATTTTATACACTATGAACAGCTTTAAAATGATATACAGAAAAGGCTGTACTGAAATGGAAACATCTGAACATTCTGTTCCATTACAAGCTCATCAGAACAATCTTCTCAGATTTCTTCATAATGGAATTTTATTAGAATTGATAGATTTTCACACAAGCATGCAGTTTTGACAAGCATTTTCTGCAAGAAAGGTTGGTAGAGGACATTCTGCCAGATTTATTTAAAAATCTTTGTATTATATTAAAAGAAAAAAAAGGAACCCCACCAAAAAATAGCTAGTCAGTTCATTTGAGTTCTCTCTAGACACTTATCTACTATAGTTCTTCTACAGAAAGATTTAATTACTTTATACCTAAAAATATTTTTCTATACAAGGAATTTTACCTCATATACATTTTATTCTCAAAACAGCTCCAAAGTACTTCAGTCTAATATACTTGCACTTATCTTCTCACTAACATGCTAAGATATGGAGATTCTAAATTATTTGGAGAAATTAAATGAGTTTGATGCAGAATCTTGACTGAGGCATCAAATGAGGCACCATTGTACACCCCGGACTCTCTTTTTCAAAATGAAAGAAAATTCATCTTTTTTTGGACAAATGTTACAGCTCAAACATGTGCAGTATAAAGGGAAAGCTATCACATTGAAGAATTGAAGAAACACTTATGAGGAAAAAAAAATAGTGGAACATCCCATTTTTGCTTCTCCTGCATAAATAATGCAACCCAAGGGCAATTAGCATCTGGAGAGTGGTTTCTTGTCATATCAAGCACCACTTCAGCAACCAAATGATACAGACAAGTCCCCATTACAATAGAAAACACAGTGGGACAAAAGAAAATATTTCACTTCACTAGGTAAAATCCTTTATATAAAGGCAGCTACAAAAGAGACAATGATCTTTGCTCCTGGACACCTACTAGCCATTAATGGAAAAGTTCTTCTGAAAACATACACATGCACTTACAACTCAAGCTCTAATGAGGACTTTGCTGTTTGATGACGACACATCTGGCATGCTTTCAGAACTCTGCAGTCCCAATTATAAAGCTGTCCAGCAGGAAGACCCATTACAGATCTGAGCTGTCAGACCTCCAAAATGAGGTTGAAGAAAAAAAAAAAAAAAAGAAAGAGTCAAAGGAAAGGGGTTAAAGATGAAGGGAAAAAAAAAAAAAAAAGGAAAGGAAGAAAAAGGAAGAAAAGAAAGGAAGCTAAGGCTTGATTTGCTGGGGGGAAAAAAAGAAAAAGAAGAAGAAAATAGTGAAGGGTAAAATGCCTTTAAAGAAAAGTTGTTCCTAGATCCCCATAATGTGACAGAGCTAATTTGTTCTTTTAAAGATCTACAGAGCCTGCTAGCTGCAGGTGCAAAAAAGAGGTTTCTTCTGGCCTGGACTGTGGGCATCAGATAACATAACACAGAAAACTTCTGTCCCCCATGGAAAAGTTAATGAGATCAACTCTTTTAGGATCCCCTAAAAGAGTTCCTTCAAGCTCACCCCATCCACATCTCATTCTTGCAGGCAAACAAAAAGTGTTGAGTTTAATTGGCCAGCCAATACTTTGATATCCTGGGTTTTTTCCTTGTCCTTGGGGTTACTCAGTGTAGCAGAATAACGCCAAGTTGCTGACATATGAAGACCAGTTTTCATCCATTTTTTATTTGTTTGTTTGTGTGAATTTTCACTGCTGTTGAAAATCTAGATTTGGTAGTGAATTTTAATAAATAGCAAGTATTTTAAATCTCTTAGCCTTTTTAATGTGAGAACTTAAAATTTCATCATTCCTAGTGAGGTCCAAGGATTCTCCAGGGGATGTCTAAGCAAGGTAGACATAAGATAAAGAAATGGTACATATGTTTCATTATGTGGTATAATCTAATTTATGTCTGTAAGAGATGTAATGTTATGGAACTCAGCTATTATGTCCAAAATGCATTAAACATGCAACCTTTGGAGTCACAACATGGGGATGACTGCATCACATGGAGTTGTTCCAAGATGTCCTGTTTGTTGTACACTCATCAAACAATATTCACAGCACGGGAAAACTGAACAAAACAATTCAGCAAAGTTATTCCATGTTCAAGAATCCATGACATTAGTGTCTATTACAGAATAACAAAAGATCAGATACACAAAGCAAGAAGAAGTCCATATAAACTTAATCTAAGTGGTCTCCACTTAGGACTGCTGTGTCCTTCAGCACACTGATCACTGGGACAGTTGGTCTTCCCATTACCAGTTTGTCTCAGTAACTCAAAGCACATAAACCCACTGAAAGGGTCTGAACTCAGGACATGCACAAAAAGGATGGACTGCAGGGCATTGAGTCCTGACTGTATATTTTCTGTTCAACCAGTGTGTCTTCTAAGAGCTTGGTTTGAGAGAACGAAACATTCTTGGATGTTCCCCAGCAGGGGAACTGCAGATCTTGGCCCTCATCCATGTCTGTCTAGAATCTGTGTATAAAACAGAAAGTCTGGGTTAGAACCCATCCTTTCCCAGCAGAGGACTACTACAGGTATCTTTGTGCGAGTCTCAGGAAGTGCAACAAGTTCACTGATGTACCAGCCTCAAAATTATGTTCTTTTTTCAATCTTTTTTGTCCAGGTAATCACTCCAACTCAGCTGTTTATTTTCTCTGCAGGTCCCTTCACAAACTCTGCTCTCCTCTGGCCTTCAAGCACCATTCCACTCCTGTTCTGTACATCTTCCAGACAGAGAGGATGATGTACCCTTTTACCCACCCCTGTTGTAATTTATCCAGGCCATTCTCCCCCCTGTCAATGGTGCTAAGGGAAATCACCCCTCAATGTAAGAGGCCTGGCAGTTTAATCTCTCTATTTTTTCACCTCTTAGGATAATGTGAAAACATTTTCCTTCAGAAAACATGTTTATGCAGCATCAGCATCAAAAAGTCATTTTCTTGTTTTCCCTAATGACTTTATCAGACACACAGAAACACAATGAAAGATGTTGTTATTCCTTTTCCTTTCCTTGATCTTTATGTTTTCATGGAAGCATCATTAGTGAGGATAATATTTGCGCCAGAATATATTCAACACATGGGCCTGACACTCTCACTCTAATGTATCACCAAGATTTGGTTTTTTTCCTTGACTAAGCTCCCTAACATTCATCAAAAGCCATTTCATAAACAAACCCTGTGTCACCCTTCTGCCCTCATTTGGATTGGGAAATGAGAGGATTTATTGAGGACTTATAGGGTCCATGTAGTGGGATTGGTATATGCAGAGGCTGGTGGCATCTGAATTATCAGACTCAAACTCAGACTTGAACTTTCTCCCTGGAGAAGGAGGGAAGTTGGTCTTTGCCAGCTATGCTGGCCACCAGCATGATGACATATGATCTTACTCCATATGCTGGCGGAAACCTCTACATAATGAAAAATTACATAAAGAAACAGAAATTTGAAAACAAACCAACTCCCACAAAACCTAAATTCCGTCCTGGGTTTTTTTGTCCTTTTTAGCCTGGTCCTTTATTAGGAAAGCTTTTTGAACTCAGGGGTGTCTATTACAAGATGCCACTCAAAGTCCCAGCTTTTCTAAAGTATCAAAATCCATCACTAGATTGTCTTTGCTGAGGGATGCTACTGCCTTTCCTATGCTACTTAGCAGCTGCTGGAGAAAGCATGACTTTAGTTTTACTGAGCAGCCATTTTTTCTGGGAATTATATACCAGTTTTAACCTTCTGAATCTCCATTTCTCTGTGAGATGTCAGCAAGCTATACCTACAGAAAAATCAATATCCAAAGAAGACAACAATGCTCAGCTATGAGGCAGAGACATCCCATGCCTGCAAGAGTTTAGAGACCTGTTAGACAATGGAGACAGAGAGTAAATCAGGACATAGTGTTACACATAGAGCAGTCCCAGGGAGAATTAACTTCCCTGACTCCCAGTGCAACACTGGTTTCGTGCACTTAGGACATATCTTTGGAGAACAAACTTCCAGTAGTTTATATTCAGAAACTGCATTACCTAAACTTTGTATGGAAGAGTCCAAATAGATGAGCTTTACTTTTCAGGGCTTGCTAGCTTGCTGTCAGTGAGTTTATTCCTTTTTGGATTGTCACACGTGGAAGAAGCAGGTCCAAGTCTCTGACATCAACTGGCTTATCATTTTCCCATCCACAGGGTCCCTCTGATCTCCGACAGCACCTGCTCAACCACAGTCCTCGGTTGTATGCTGGTGAGTGTGTATATATGGAGTGGGAATGGCTGGCTGCCATTTGAGTTTGCTGCAGGAGGTCTCTGTTTCCTTAACTTTTCAGGCTAGTTTGCAGAGAATTATGGTGGGGGTTTGTTTTGGGGGGTGTTATTTGCTCAAAGGAAAAGGCTAGAAATGCACATTTTATTTTTGAGCGCTTTCTTGGCTGGTCTCTTAAGAAGAGGCTCCTTCAAGTCTTCCCCTCAGCAGTATGCTTTTCTCTCTGTATATCACCGAGTCCCCTGCTCACAGTTCATCTAGAAGAGAGCGAACTGCTCAGCCTCACTTCATAGCTCTCAGGTCCCAGCTGAGATCTATTCATGAGAAACTCTACAGTACAAATCAAGGGACCCTTAGGGCGCTGTATAAATTCATAACAAGGAATAATCCATTCTCAGCATTGCATGCAATAACACTTTAAACAAACCCCAACAAAACACTGTAGAAAACATTGGGGGAAGGCAGAACAGCAGGGGAATTGCAGAACGGTGTTGCAGAAACACCAAATCATCCTACCCTCAGTGTTGTCAGGGGCCCTGAGCACCAGGCAGCACAGGCAGGAGCTGGGCTGTCTCTTTCAGAGAGGGGGATGCAGGCACTGTGGAGCAGCAGGTTGGATCCATCCACTTTGAGGGGGCGCCCACATGAGGAGTGGGATTTTCCCTGGTTTTCTTCAGAGATAAGGCTGGGACTTGAGACTCCAGTCCAGATCTGGACAACATTCCAGACACTTCTCTCTGTCGCTTTGTTAGGTTTTCTTGGGAGGAGGAATAGGGTAGTTAATCACCTAAAGAAGATAAATCTAAAAAATTAAACATCATTACGTGGGCCCAAGACCATTACCCAAAATTAAAAGGAAAAATTATGATAGCCCTCAAATTATGCCACAGTTTACCAGGCTCCAGAGTAGACTGCAATTCATTTTTCAGTTAGAGCCATTTGACTCCTCCTGTCTTTCTTGTCCTTTCTGTTGTAACACAGAAATAAAACCTGGTAATGTAACAGGATCTTGGGACATAACAAGGTGACTGGAAAGTTCTGTTGTGTAAAGGAATCCTGGAGCAGCTTAAGGCAGAGCTAGGTTTAAGCCTTTTACAGAGGCCTGTCTCAGATAGGGAAGCAACAGATTTTCACTGATGAGTGGTTAAGAAATGCTATTTCGTCCAGTGTGTGGGGCTCATTAAACAGTCCTTGTATGCTGATTTTGCCTAGAATAAACAGAAGTAGCTCAGAGGGGCTTCTAACCTGGCACCACAGCCAAAAGACTTTTGTGATGGCCCACACAACAGCTGAATCCCTCTGAGACAGAAAGCCTACAGGTCCTTGCTCTTTCACTTAGTGCAGCACATTCGATGTGTGCACTGCTAATTCATACATCTCTGACCTCAGCAGGCGGGAAAGACTGTGTGCTACCAAGTGCTAGTCAATATTGCAAAATATGGAAGATTTTTGTGCATGTTCATAAAATATCTCCCAACTTGGGTTTATTAAGCAGTCTATATTGAAACTTGCTCAAGTATCTCTACCCAGACTAAATACTGACAGTTTAATGACAGCACCACCTCATGAGATTTCCAAGAGTTTTAAAATTTATCTGGAAATGACAATGTGAAGACATTTCCCGTTGTCCTGTCACTACATGCACTTGTATGTAGTCTCTCTCCATCCTTCCTGTAGGCTTCCTTCAGGTATTGGAAAGCCTTCTCTTTTCCAGGCTGAACAATCCCAGTTCTCTCAGAATTTCCACGTGGGAGAGTTTCTCTATCCCCTTGATCATCTTAGTGGCTTGCTCTGGACCTTCTCCAGCAGGTCCCTGTCCCTCCTCTGCTGGGAGCCCAGAGCTGGATGCAGTGCTCCAGGTGGGTCTCAGCAGAGCAGAGCAGAGGGGCAGAATCCCCTCCCTGCCCTGCTGCCCACGGGGCTCTGGATGCAGCCCAGGACACCTTTGGCTCTCTGGGCTGTGAGTGCCATGGCCGGGGCATGTGCAGCCTCTCACCCAGCAGCACCCCCAAGTCCTTCTGGGCAGGGCTGCTCTGGGTCTGTTCATGCCCAGCCTGGACTGACACTGAGAATGCCCCAACTCAGGTTCATCACCTTGCACTTGGTCTTGTCATACCTGATGACATTCCCATGGGCTCGCTCCTCGAGCTGGTCCCCATTCCTCTGAACCAGTGAAGACCTCATCAAAAGTCCCCTTGAGTCAATGGAAAAACTGCTCTTAGCTTTACTAGGCTTCAGTTGGCTTTGAATTAGGTCTTGAGTTTACCTGCTTTGACAGGGCTGAAGGGAAAGGATGAAAAAGAGCAGAATAATAAAGAATGGAACAGTAGCAGGGTGAAAGATGTAGTCTCCAATAGCAAGAAGTAGGAAGCTGTAGCAGGCAGCAGGGTGGTGAGGGGACTGCAGAGCTGTGTGTGTGAATCCAGACCACAGCCATTCAAGCAATTTCTCAGGTGCTCACTTTTCCGAGCAGTAAATTCAGTCAGCACTTTTTTTAAAAATATATATTAATTTATTTCTAGGAAAATAAAAGCATGCTGTTGAATATTGGTGACTCCAGGATGCTGAGTGGGAAGGTAATGATTTATAATACATTATAGGAGTGGGCATGATAAAAGTCTGAAAAAAGATTCTATTGCTCTGCAGCCTCTGGTCTCTGCATAACTTAAGCAACAAGGTGCCTCTTGCAGACTGCATGGTTTTAACCTGAAGCTATTACCAGCATTTGAGATAACATATTGTTTAATCCTTCTAACTTCAACATGAATCACTCAGAGGAATGAGGGGAGGAGGGGAAAACTGAGGGGAGGGAAAGAGAAGAGCTCTTGTAGGAATTATTAGAAGGGTGAGGTGCAGGATTTGATGATAAGGCAGCCAGGGCTGCTGAGCTATCTGAGTAGGGAAGGTAGAATGCTACGTGACAGCTCTTGGGGATCTGTGAGCACATCTACCAGGCTGGGAAATGAGGAGCACACAGTGGCTTTCCCCTAGGCTTTGCTCTCTGTCAAGGGCTATTTGAATCCCTGGCCACTGATGTCTCTTTTGAAGCCATTTCTTTTCCTTCAGAAGTGACCACTGCTGGTGTCACTGGAGCACTAAAATCTTTACTCCATGGTGGGTCTGTCTCCCATGGTGAGTCTCTCAGTACTGCCAGGCAGGGTCACATCAGAGTTGGGCATGCACTTCGCATCTCATCCCCTTCCTCTGGGGTTAGGCAGCCTTTGGGCTGTCCAAGGCTGAGCTGAGACCTCAGGGATCAAGGACAGGTAAAATCTTGGAGAAGACTATTTGCATACAATTACCAATAGGCTATCCTAAAACATTTTGGACTGAAAATAAAGTCAGTTGCCTTAATCAAGTCTATATGCCCATCTCACTGGGACATTCTCTGTGCTAATGGCCCTGTCCCTCTGTCTTTTCTTTGGCTCACTCTCGCAGCCCCTTGGTTCACTCTCAAAGCCCCTTAGCTTATTTATTTCTGTTTTAAGAGGATTATAGAATGCAACTTCTGGTCCTTTCTTTACCTACGGGAAGCCTCCATTTTACTTGTCCCCAGCCTGTCAAGTACTTTAGTTTCAGATCTTTGACACAATCCAGCTGTTATACTGCAAAGAACAGCTTGTTTCCTGTTTTTGCTGAGCCTGAAGGATATTTTTTGGCCAAAACATTAGCTTTAATACATCAATACATTTAATGAGATTTGTATCTGCATCCAAAATTCACCCATGGTGGCCTTTCAGCCTTTCAGTCAGCTGTTGGCAGCCTCGTGGTCTTGACTATTTGTTTGAAATTCAAGCTTGCAAAGAGTGTTCCTACCCATTAAAGTGACATGAATTAAATATTCCCTTGGAGTTTACTTATGCATAACTAAGAAAATACTTTTTTTTTCTCAAGGCAGGAGAAACAAGCCACAGCAAGTAGTTGGGTATCAGTCATATAGACTCTCCTTTCTCAGTCCTATTTGTGGCTTCAGAATAGAAAAGGACCAGTATTTTTATTTTTCACCCTGAATCAAGGTGATTTTACTAAACTGACCCATTGATTTTAAATTACAGTGACGAAGACTTCTTGAAATCAAGAGATCTCTATTTTCTAGGACACTTATAGGCAGATAAAACTTTCCTATATGGGGTTTCTGTTCATTTTGTAATACCTAAATCTGTGTGTCTGAATACTTACTGCCACCTATACTCTCTTGTACTGAACAAAATATTACTTTGGGTAGTCAGTCTTATGGAGATTTTTTTTAATTATTTTTTGTATTAGAATGAACTACATCTTCTTTTCTGTCATTATTTCCCCTTCTATTTCAGTAATGATATTTTCAACAACAAAAAAAAAAGCATCAAAGTTTGGAACACAGGCTCATTTTAGCTCCATTATGATTATTATTATTACTTCCAGTAGTACTACTTATCTCCTTACAGCTTTTTCTTATATATATCTTAGAGAACTTCATGAAACAAGGAAATGTTCTTATCCTTGCTTTCCTGAGGCACTGAAATAATGAAATAATTTGCCAAGAGTTAAAATGGAGGTTAGTGGAGTGGCTGGAAATAAACCATAGCTCAGACAAAGTTCAAGGGTCAACAGGGTAGAATACCAGTTTCCCGTGTAAGTTTGTCAAATGTCTGGCAAAGTGCCCTGGTTCATATTGGGGTTTGTTTTTTAAGACAGAAAACTCTGTTTCAAATGAGAAGAAAGAATATGGAGCAATGGGTGAAGGGAAAGTGTCATAATAACAGGTAGGAAGAGAAAAGACTCTGGACTTCAGGGTGAGACAACTGTGGTTGGAGAAAGCAAGTCAGATATAAGCAAAAGAATATGAGCAGGCCCATTCTAGATGATGTTATGTCTTACCAGAAAGGTGATTTTAGTCCTTCTTTATGGAGGATGGGAAAATATTCACACATGACTTTTCAGCCCTTTATAAACATATAAACACTCTATGCTGAAACCAGGATTTTCTCTAAACATATTTGGAACCTTGAATCTCTGGTTCCTTTCTCAATCAACAACAACAAAAAAAAAGTAACAACAACAAAAAAAAAGACAAAAAAAACCCCTTTACACACTGCCAACTTCACTGGTATCAGTCACAAATGCTTACAAGGATTACACAGCAGTAATGAGCTTTTGTACTAATGGTACATCTTTTAATAACTGCTATCTGCTCTTCCAGTTGTAAGTGATAAGTGAGGCTATATTGTTAATGACAAAATGCCTCACCTTTCTCCCACCCTCCTCCTGATACTTCATCTTTCTCTGAATTCCTTGGCTGAAGGTTGGGGAGGAATTGGAGTTGATCCTGAAGCAGCTCTGTGTGGCTGGTGTAGTCCAGCTGATCCCAGGGCTGAGCTCCTGCTCTGCTGCTCCCCCTGGGCTGAGACACTGGGCACCCTCACAGGACCCTGGGGAGGATGGCCAAGTGGAAAACAGAGAAATGTTTCCAACCATAGCAGTGACTGAAAAAGAAGGGAAGAAGGAAGTATAAGAATAATAGTCATGTTTCAGAGGCAGAGAGAGCTGTGGAAGAACAGGAGGAACAGAGCGTGGCACTCAGGCAATGGCTTCAGCTTTCTGCTCTGCCTTCCTGTGTAATGTTGGCCAAAACATTTATTTTTTCACTGTCTCCTCCAATGCAAGGCTAACAGCATTTCCCCATCTCACATGAAGGATTGGAAAGGAGAGGGAATGGGGATACAATCATTCAGTGAATGTCAGGTCATTACTTCTTGTGATGGAGACGCAATGTTGTGAAACTTTGTTGCTTGGGAGGTTTTTAAGAAGAGATTAGACAGTGTCAGTGCCAGACTGCATTGCTCATCCTCCCTTGGGTGCAGATAGGCCTGTGTCCTGTAATTCTGTAGCTGCAGCTACATCTTTGTTTAAGCTTTACCTTCCCTGTCTCTGCTCATGTGGAGGCATCCCTCTCAGTGCTACGCCAGGCTCTCTGGGGCCTCAGTTTCTAACTGCATACCCTCTCCCAGCACAATTTACAGTCTGTACCCATGTAATCTGTGATACCCTTGTTCCTGAACAATTTGTATTTCTTTAAGAAGGAGCCTATGCAGCAGTGGGGGAAGATGTTGGAAAATTCTTTCAACTTTAGCACATACTGAATGATCCCTATATTCGTAGTTAATGCTTAGGTTTGTACATGGAGTGCTTAGTGCAAATGCCAGAGATTAATGTGGCCTTGTGTTAACTCCCCACGTCGTGACTAATAAGTCTTGTGCCAGCTAATGCTTCCTTGTTTACTTATATCAGTGACTAATATGTACTAGTAGATGTCTTAGTTTTGAGAACAAGGACTGTGTGTCAGAACAAAGAGTGATAAGGGAAGTACATTATGACCTGACCTCCTATTGGAAATACTCTCAAGGAGAAAAAGCTTAATCAGAAGATCCAGAACTATATCCAAATAAGTCCACTGAAATCATTAGCATATATGAATGTATTCAGAAAATGTGCTGAATATGTATTAATTTCAGGAATATAACATGGTCTCTTAGGTTACTGGGCATGCACACTTTGATGAGAATTCTCCATGCATCCAACACTGCTAATGAAGTAATTTTGGCTCTCTAGCCTAGTAAATTGTTTGGAGAGTTTGTTCCCCGGTTTTTGGTGACACTGTGCTTGGGGGTTTTTTCACGGTCTCCCTTGAGTACAGGAACATTTCTGTTCAAGGCTCAGAGGTCAAAGAGATGCTTGGCTGCTGTCTGGGAACCTGTCTGAGCAATATTCTCTAACCCGGGTCTCTGCTCTGGCTCATCAGTTCCAGCAAGCCTGGTCCACGCCATGGCAAACTGTATGAGAGGCAAAACTGGAAGAGACTAGCTTAGAAAGAATAAGAACAAAACTAATAAATACAAATAAGAAAGGATTTGGCCTCTTTACAGAATTGGTAATGATAAGGAGAATGAAACCTTTCTCAAAGGATTTTTTATGGGTGGAGTTGTCCCCCATACTTGTAACAGTTGAGAAGCCCATCTTCTCATCATGGTTCATTATAAAAGAAAAGCATTAGTAAATGTACTTTGGTCTTTAAATGATACATAGAACTCACCTGAAAATGGATTTTTCAGAAAGATTTCAATTATTAAACACATTTTTTTTGTTTTTTTTTTAAATTTTATTTTAATTTAGAACAAAATATAGTCTGGAATTTTATGTGAAAGAGAATATTTACAGAGGGAAATGTCAGAAGCACAGCAAACACAGCTATCACTACCACCTGGAACTGTTTAAAAAAGTTTCCATGGAGAATTTTATCAAAATTAGTACATTCCAGAAACATTTTGGTTTTGCTTAAATGGCATTTTCAAGGGGGGAAAAGTTATATAAAAAGATAGTTTAAGCAGTTTTACGGGTCATTTTTTGTCCAGTAAACTCATTTGCTTGGATTTTTAAAACTAGAGATAGAAGAAAATTGCTAGACAATGTAAGTGCGGATAATAATCCTACCCTGGGAGAGAAATGGAATATTTTAATAATGTGAGGTACTTATGACCTCTGCCTGCTAAGATTATATGGTAATAATTTTTTGATGCAGAAACAAGCGTAAATTCTTTGCAGAGAAGCAATGCCATATAATATCAGTACAAATCTTAAAAAAACTTTTTAAGAATTCCCTCCTAGAAATATACATAAACATACTTGCCTCGAGTTTGTCAAAACATTTTTAAAAAGGTATAATTCTGATTATCTGTGCATTTATGTGTTTCATATGAAATAAGGTAATTTTCTTTGTTCAACTGTATTTTGATATATTAAATTTAAATATTCCATTAAGATGTTCGAACAGAAAACGTACTACTCAAAGCTTCTCCTAAGGTACTTGAAGCAAAGATATTAATCATAATTTCATTTCACAGATGTACATGCATGCACACACGTACACACAAAGAATAGTATTATTGAAATAACATTTCTGATGGAATTCAGTTTTAAAAATATTTTTCTGACCAGCTCCACTGAAAAGCTATAGGGCGAGAAATGTTACATGAGAAAAGGGGAGTGATTTTTTTTTCCTAAATATCCTCCAAGGATTTAGTGTTTCAGAAACATTTCTTGTTCCTGTTCAAAGGGCAGTATCTTTAAGAATAATAACTATCAACAAATTTTCTACTAATTCTATTTTGTTTTTCAAAGCCATAAGAATTTTAGCATACCAAACAGCCTCCTGTAAGGACTTCCAAGAAGTTCTTCCTTTTGTTAATTTCTTAATTCCTGTCTGCCAGTTTAATTTCATGCCTTAGCTTGTATTTTGAAAGATCCCACAAACATTGTTTTCACAGACTCTTATCATATAATCTCTCAGTCATCTCTTTATTTAGGACTCAGAGTTTCATGGATCAATGCTCTTTTATACCTGGGATCTCTCTTGTTGACTTTTTTCTGTATCTTCTCTAGTTCTCTTACTTGCTCTAAGAGAGAAGGAAAAGTAGAACTGCACACAACATCATGTTAAGGGACACTGCAGACTTGCAGTGCTTTTTTCTCTTTGCATTCCTAAATTTAACTGTTGGTCAGACGATACTTTCTTAGCACTATCTTTTATCATCCCAAGGCCTCATTTCCAAATAGCTCTGAGCCCATCATGGCGCAAATAAAGTGAAGATTTCTGTTCCCAGGTTCATCAGCAAAACCTGGGACTGAATTCTTTGTGTGTGGAAAAGGAAAGTAAGGGACAAGAAGTTCTAGATACAGTAATACCTTGAGATAATGATCCTAGGCAAGATGTTCAGAGTGAAAATGCTCACAGAAAGCTGTTATCTACAAGAAAGACTGAGTGAGCTGAAAGATGATGAAGAGACTGATGCCAAGGGTATAATTTGTCAGAGAATAAAAGATGGGGAAAGGTTAAAAAAAGGAGTTAAAGAAAGATTAGCATTGTTTAGAAACTATGTATAGAAAGCAGTCTGCTAAAGGAGAGCACTATAGTGAAAAAGCATTCAACATAAAGTCTGCTTACCCAGGAAAAAGGAAGAAACTGAGGAATAAAGTGCCCAGAGCTAGACACTATCATCTCTGCTGCAGTACTGGCAGTTCATTTAATAACTTTCAATCCTATGTCTTGGTATTACAAGCTTTAAAAGCTCCAGTTGAAAACAATTGCTATTAATAACCCCCCTGCTTTGCAATATGAAAGCAGCAGGTACAACAGAGAGACACCTATAATCCCCCCATGTTAGACAGCAGCAGAACAGCACTCAGCCAACCATGGAGGAGAATCCTATAAAAATACCCAAATCCATCTCTCCATGATGGATGGTCTTTGTACAAGCACTAAAGTGTATTCCCTTTAGTACCACTGTCTATTGATGCTGAGCTACTAAGTAATCTGAGGGAAACTAGGAAGCGATCGCCATGATAAAAAATAAAATGGATTGGGGATAAAGATGGAATTTCGTCAAAACCATCATGATCAGAACAATATTGCCTGAGAAATGGGGAGCTTTATATCTGTCAACATGTCAGTGTTTGGACAGGAAACCAAAGCCTTGGAGATTGGTGTCAGAAGAGCGATCTTTTTCTTCGATAAGCACCATGCATGTACCAACATGAAATACAAGTGCAATCTTGCTGACTAGAATTCATGACAAGTAGCTCCTGTGAGAACAGTCTGAAACCATAAGACTGCTCAGATAGTCCTGGATGACTTCTCATATTCACTAAGCATTTACTCAGACTTTACTCATGAAATACATCCTGCTAATTCATAGGACTTTTCTGAACCATTCCGGATTTATTTCTGATTTTTGAATTGTGCCAAATCTTGCATACTTTATGAGGACTAATGAGAAGAAATCATTAATGCTGACAAAATGACTCACAGGATTAAAGGTAACGGGTAGGATCAAGTTCCACAAAAGAACTAAGACTTAAATACTGATAGCATCAGTGTGACTGAAAGCTGATTTAAAGAATTAACAAAAAAATTTGGAAAGATGTGTTGACACTATGATTTTGAGAAAGGAAAAGTATGAGAAAAGTCACATAGAAAAAAGTTAACTAGTTAGGATTTGATACCTGGGGGCCACCATATTTCTGAACAGTATGAGCACAGAGGTGAATATCTAAGGACAGAAGCAACTGTTCAGAGGGAATAATAGCATGGTGCCAGGAAAGAATAGCAGACTGAAACCTATTTCCTCTCTGCATGTACAAGGTGTTCACAGAGGCGAGCAATCAGAAAGTCAGAATAGGTGAGAATGGGAGGTGCCTCTGGAGTTCCTCTGGTCTTACCCCCAGCTGATTAGGATCCCCTTAGACAAATTGCTCAGGACCATGCTCATTTGTGATTCCAGCATTTTCAAGAATGGAGATTCTCTAACCTCTCGGATGACTTGCTGCAGTGTTTGACCACCCTTGGAGTTAAAAAGTTTCTTGTGTTTGTTTGAATAGATTTTCCTGTGTTTTCATTCATGCCC
Organism: Promerops cafer; assembly: GCA_013398275.1. Taxonomy (NCBI): domain Eukaryota; kingdom Metazoa; phylum Chordata; class Aves; order Passeriformes; family Nectariniidae; genus Promerops; species Promerops cafer. The sequence goes on from VZSE01014927.1 coordinate 1,186,998, forward strand.
ACTGCCTCTTGTCCTGTTTACTGCGACTTCTTTACTATCTCTCCTGAAGTACTTATGCAGATTGATACGAGATCCCCCTAAGCCTTCCTTCCTCTAGGATGAACAGTTCCAGCCCTCTCCGCTCCACTTTATATGCCAAATGCTCCACGTACCTCATCATCATTATGGCCCTTTGCTGGACATGCTCTATATTCATGTCTCTGTTTTGGGGAGCTCAGAGTTTGACCCAGCAGTCCAAGTGGGAGCCTGATTCCTTTTTCTGCACTAGAACCACTTTATGTCTCTGAACAAGGGGAAGAGAAATAAACAACAACCAACTTGTAGAGTGAGTTTTCATAGCCTTTTATCAGGAGGATTTAAAATAATTCAATAGAACCACTGGGAAGAGATTGACAGCGAAGAAGAAAGTGAAAGCTGTGTGAGCAACTCTTACACCAACAAGGGAAAATAGTGTCCAATTTCTGTTAAAATGTTTTTGGAAAGAAATTGATTGAAAGCACAATGTTTCTGAGACTTCCTGGCTTTTGAAATCTGCAGAGGGACATTCATGAGTAGTAAGGCTAGAAACATTCAGCTGCTCTGAACTTGATCATTTGCTGTAGAGTTCCAGTGTCTCTTTTGAGAGTATTGTCTGGTTAAACTCCAGCTAAGACCCTTACAGCTTAGCCTAAGCACCTTTAACAGCTTAAAAAGCTTTTGGCATGGGACAAATTTCTCTAGGCTGAAACACATCTTACTGTCTGAGCTGAATAGTTTGGGGTTTGTTCTTTTTGTTCATAAAATGTTTTCAAATCTCATGGTTTGAGCTATCTGGGAATTTCAAACATTTTCATGCCTGAAGACCATTTCAGATGCTTTGCTTGTGCAGCATGGAGAACATCTGCAGCAGATAACAAGATAGTAGCTTCTTAAGCAAAGGAAATAAAAAAAAAAAAAAAAAAAAAATTTGAACTATTAAGGTCATGGGGCTGAATAGCCTGTTTCTCCTAGAAGATGTCATGACTCAAAGGCTGAGACAGATACTCATATAAGATGAATACAAAGAATTATAATATGTATTTAACAACTACCATCTTTCAGGCTTTAAGAAAGAATTTTCCAGGAGGTAGGTTATTCAGCAACCACAACAGTCTTTTTAAATTTGGATGTTTGTTTGTCTTTTTTATTCACAATTATTTTCTGTCTGGTGTTGATTCATATGATTTTTCTCTGAGTCAGGCAAGTCTCTTTTCACGGGAGACAGGACAAGGAATCCATTAGCTCTTGTTCTGAGCCAGCAGAATGGGCCCTGTGTTCCTCTATACCTGGTTTTGTTCATATGGATCATCCAAACTATGCAAAAGCATGGAAAAGGGTCCACAATCACCTGCAGGGAAAACAGGACAAATTTTCACCTACGCTTTTCACTCTTAAATGCTATAACTAAGATGGCTCACCTAGGTTCTCCCAGGATTCAGGAGAGGGATGTATGCAGTGATCTGCAGGTCTTATCTTGGACAATGATGTCAATCTCTCTTGAATCATCTGTTGCATTGATATCATCACTGCTTGAGCAATTTGCACAGATTAAATCACTACTGATATGAAAACTTGCATAAGTGCATAACCAACACTGATGTCATATTAGAGGATGATAAGAAATGTGGATGTTTTTTGGAATGCCTGTGAGTGAGCAGAAAGAGAAATAAACATCAGGGAGGAAGAAGAAACTATTAGGTTAAAAGGTATTGTTGGCACAAGGGTATATGGAGATAAATTGGCAATGAATAAATGTGGGATGGAAAGAGAAAGAACATTCCTGGCCAAATAAAAGAGTTAATTTTAAAATTGGACTTTCATTTATGTGCAAAACATGGATCTCCCAGCCTTGTAATATGAGGATCATGAAAAGGAAACCTAATTCTCTGTTAATTTAATAAACAATAAAAACAATTTTCACATGTAATACCCGCATTTTGTGAACAGAAAGTCTCTACATTCCTGTGATACTGATTGCATAAGAAGAATTTAGTTCATATAAATTTATTTCAATGTATTTCACACATTTTATGGGTGTTAATAATTTTATTTCAATAATGTGAATATTCATTGCATATTTTTTTTTTATTCCATTGTTTAAATGTTAATATAATTGCAACAAACTCAGGCAGAGTACCATATTATGTTAACAGAAGTAAAAGTTTTGGCTGAATTTTTAAAGTGTTTAAATTAAGTTAGTGAGTACTTTAAAATTCCAAATCAGGAGCCGGAGTATACACAAGCCATCAAGGCTGTCAAGCCAGTTGGAAGCTCCAACTTTTCCAGTGAAAGTATCTAGATAACTGTCATTTCTATGGCATTTGACCATTGCCCCTCAGGGTCTACAGGCATGCAGGGAAAGGAGCTAAGGAAAATAAGAAAATTGTATTTCAAATTAATTTCTAAGAAAGATTTGGGTTTGTAAGACTCAGAAAATTATGAGATGTGTCTTAATGACACTCTTGAGAAATAAGTTCTGTCAGCAAATCTTTGCATTGAACTGCGAGGTACGATGAAGTTAAGGTGAGGAGCTTCACATGTCTCAGATTGGTTAAGAATAAATTTAGCTTTGGTTCTGCATATCAGTGTAGAGATATTACAAGATACAATATGAAAAAATGAAATCAGCACAGAAAACCTGAGCAAACAATTTTGCTTTGTGATGTGCATGTAAAAGTCGACGAGAAAAGCAAAATTCTTAATTCCCTGACTTTTATGCTTATCAGTTTTTCAGCTCTATAGCTTCATTGCTTTGAATTTATTACAATTTGGAGGTTGATTTTTATAATGTTTTCAACTGCCATTGTTTTTTGAACTGAGTTTTGATGCTCAGTACACAATCCCTTTTCACTGCAGAAGCCATAGCAAGATCAATCTGTGTAACTAACATGTACAGGAAATTAGGATAGAGTTTTCATAATTCGTGGGCTTGCATACAGATCTCCAATTTCTGAAACGCAGACAGCACTTCCCTCCCTCAGAGCTGAGGATAAAAGCCTGTGAGTAAGTCTGAGGTGCTAAAATGTGATGGAGACAAGGAACAGATAACAATCTTAGTAGATAGGATAGACAGATATAAACACTAACCCTGGATAAGATTTCAAGCAAAAATCTAATCAATAAACATATGGGTAAATGAAAATGCAAATGAGCCACAGAGGTATAAATGTTCAGGAGGAAAGAAAGATTTCTGTAATACTTACCCGTGTTGCATTGACTTCAAGTAGCCCTTAAGTGGAACTGACGGTATTACAAACACAATAAGCACTTCTAGACAAACTGGAATAACAATCACTTCAGGAGCCTGGAAGCATTCACAATTCTGCTGTTGTCAACTCTTTCAGTGGCTTTAATTTTCAATGGTAAGCACAACTCCTATATAGTGTTGTCAAAACCGCAATGAAGTTATGTCATTGAATATTAAAGCACTGGCCTGCAGAATGCCAAACACAGAGATTTGAATTTCATGCTCTCTACTAAACATCAAGACAAATATGTCTAATTTCATAAAAAACCTCACCAGCCCAGAAAGGCTGACAATCAGGCCCAGTGTTGCCACTTTTCCAGCTGAAAACAGGAGTTTCTACTGTAAAAAAACCCTCTTCCCAGAGGAAGAGAGACACCAGAGGAAGGAAGAAGCAGCATGGGGTTAGGATTCATGGATGTAGCATGAGATCAAGAACGAAGAGGTTGGGGTACAAAAGGGTACTGTTCATCACTGGACAGAAAATTCACATTTGTGTATGAAAATCCTTTTCTTGTGTTTTTCAGAAGTTTGGGAAGCAATTAAAGAACTGTAGGAGGAAATTTAATTATATACCCAAAAAGATAGGAGATTCATTTGCTGTGGAGTTTTCCCAATTCCAGCCTTGATTTGTAAGCCTTGGTGGTGCCTTTTTCAACAGGAGGAGTAATACCCCTGTGCCCCTCACCAAAATCCAAGGGTTGCTGCTGCCTCCCTTGTCTTTCCTACCAATGCTACCTGATACTCCAAGACATTCTCAGGGCTTCTGTCTTTCCCTGTCTCTCCATATCTTCATAAGACTAGAGGTAACCTGTGGTAATCCTTTGAGAGCTTGTAGTCTCTCTGTTAAATCTACTCAGGCCTGAAATGAGATTTTTCCTTTGGGGTAGGTTTTATTCTGTCTTACATACAGTAGTGGAGGATTCTGACCACTGAAAAGACCTGTGAAGCCACATAAACATGAAATTCCTGGTAATCTCCAGACTGTAAAAGCAGTTTCCTTCTGGGATATTTTCCAAAAGTTCTTGGTTTGACCTTGAAAGTAAAATTTTGTACCTGTATTTATTGGATGAAATAGGTCTATTCATGGAATAGATACCCAAAGCTTGCCAGTTATACTCAGATGCTCAAAATAGTCTGGACACTGATATAATGGACAGAATGAGTTCCACGCTGAAGTATTCCTGGCAGGCAACAAAAAAGAGAAAATTAATTGCTCAGTTTTATTTGGCCTACAGTTTATAGATAGCACTGTGAAAAGAAGTGTTCACTATTCTGTGTTTGTGCTCTGTGACGTCTCCAGCATGAAACTGACTGAAATCCACCAAAGTCTTTTCACTTAAGTATCCTAAAGCCTTGAAAATTAAAAATCATTCATTACCCTGACTGTATTTTTAGTACCTAACAAATAATCAACAATTATAATAATTAATGGATTTTTTTGTTGTTGTTCCATAGAGAACCAAAAGCATATTAGAAACAACACATTTCTCCCAAAGTTACATTGTTTTCAAGATATTTCCCTCTGATTACTTTATTTCCTTGGGGGGGCATTTCTGTGCTCACAGAAATCTTTTGGATGCTCTGTTTTACCAGTGCTTATGCCCTCTGAGATTCTGCATTATTAATAATACTAATTATTGCAATTATTTATTATTAGGTGAAGGATGAGAGAGTTTCCAGCAATTCAAAAAGCACAGAAAAGGATGTAAGCCTTGTCCTGTAGAGGCTGTGGTTGAACTTTTAGACCTCTGTGCCATGAGAAGCCCCTGAGAATGAGGAATTGTACTTAGCAAGAGCATCTGTTAAATGGACAGGGAAAATAAATAAATATAAAGGCCTCATACATAGCTGGACTTCTTGCTCAAAAGAAGTGGGGGTGCTGATAAAAAAAGTATCCAAGATTTTGTAATAATCCAAAGTACCGATCACCATCTGAAGAGGTTGATTAACATATGATAATTTCATGAGGTACACTTTAAATTTCTGTATATGACCTTTATCTGGACTGGAGGACAGAGAAATGCCTGGTCACGAAGAGGAAGGTGTTCTGAATGTTTAAGCATAGCTCATAGTGTGCAGTTCTATGCAAGTTTTCTGAGCTATAGTGAAGATAAGAGAGATGCTTTATCTGCAAATGCAGAGCCAGAGCTCCCAAGGCCAGTCAGAGAGACCAAATTCAGGTACCAAACAGCTCAGAGTAATGACCCAGCATGGCACAAGGTCATCACACAGTCTGACCAGCACAGCACTGTTCTAGTTAAGAAGAAAATTTCACACCTTGAACTTGCAACAAAGACTTTTGTTGTTATGTATAGGCTGAAGTGAGGCCTTCTTGGAGCACTGTGTCCAGTTCTGGGCTCCTCAAGACAGGAGAGACGTGCATCTTCCGGGGCAGACCCAGGGGAGGGCTACCAGGATGATTAAGGGCCTAGAGCACCTCTCTTATGAGGAAAGGATGAGGGACCTGTGCCTTTTCATCCTGGAGAAGACAGAACTGAGAGGGGACTTCACCAGTGTCTATCAGTATCTGCAGGGAGATGTCTGAGGATGGACCAGGCTCTGCTTGGTGTAAACAAGAGCTTAAACAGATCTAGACAAATTTTTAACTTTTATATTTAGTCTTCTAATTCTCTCTTCTATTTGTTTGGCAGAGATTTGCTCATCACTGCATAATTCTGATTAGACAATTTAAAAGAAAATATATTGCTCTTCACACAGAACTGGAAAGCAAAAGGTAGTTATAGATCAAATATTGTGTCTTCAGCTGGGTCTAAAGCTGGAGAAATGCTGCCTGCAGTATCCCTGAGCAAAGCACATGAAGAAACCAGTGACAAAACACAGACAGAATAATCTTTGCAACTATGGCTACAGAAGCTTTTAGGTATTGCTTCTCCCTTCAAAAGATGGGCATGCTTCCCCTCTCTGACAGATGCCTTTCTACCCAAGCTCACAGCAAGTGATTTTTATATCTGAAACACACTCAATAGAATAAAGAACAATAGATGTACAGTTGGAAACAGATCCAATCCAGCAATCCAAAAGGCTGCTTCTGAACAACATCTGACTCAGGACCTTTTAAAAATATATATTTATTTGTTAAACCGATTCAGAAACAAAGATTTGTTTTGTTTTAGTTTGCTTTGTTTTTCAGATGGACTTACTCCCACTTTCCTTTATGTTAAAGGAGGAGTCCTGTTTTAGATTCCAAATGCCTTAATGGCAGTGAAGTATGTTTTAGATGCAATCACAGAAAAACAGCATTGCAAAGGGTCTTAAGAGGGTGTGTAATCCATGTAGTTCTTTCCCTAAGGCAGGATCAACTACTCTAAGCCATTTGCAAGAGAAGATTGTTCTCAGTAATGACCAGTGATGTATTGCAAACCATGTACTTACATATATTACACCAGAATTTGGAGAATACAGGCCAGATTAAAGTCTTACCAGCTGACACTGTGCAAACCTGTAGAAAGAAGCAATTCCAGTTCCAAACAGCCTTTGGTCTCAGCAGAAAAAGCAGCTAAAGGAAAGAGAAATAATGTATCATCATGGTTCTTTTGTATGGAATTTCTAACTTTTTACCATTAGCCTAATCCATCTTGGGTGTTTTATAGCTAATAGCAAACCTCCAGCTGACCACAATTTGTGTTAACAAAAACCACTACAGATTGCACAAATAATATGCAGAAAAGAAAAAAAAAACACCGTATGGGACTCCTGTATAACCCACCTCTCTCACATGTTCAAAATGGCAACAAAGACTTCTCTACCTAGCATGATGGTTTTTGTTTTTTTCTGACTGCACATTTACCAAAAAAAAAAAAAAAAAAAAAAAAAAGCTGCCTTTGAAAATAAATAATAATTAGAAAAGCATAGCACATAATGGAGTTTTCCCAACACAGCAAGCAGCTGTGGAGCCAAACAAGCTTATCCACATTCCCTGAGTGATGGTCTATGTTTTGACATTGACTAACTCATCCATGCTCAGGGCACAAGCACTCAGACAATCTCCATCACCAGTTTCCCATTAGAAATCTTGATCTCTGCTGAAACAAGCTCAATTCCCTTCATTATTTCCCAGCTGACAGACGGCTTGAGAGGGAGGATATTACAAGTGTCAGTCTCTTTGCCTCCGGACAGGCCATGGATGACACAAGAAGGAGAGAAACAAACAAATAAAAAATACCTCTCTTTGTGTGGTAACTTTTAATGTGTTTGCTGTACCACTATGCTTCATTCATTCCCCCAAAACTAGTTTAGCAGGATTATTTTCTTGGAAATCATTCAGAGAAGGTGCTCTCTGTCCTCTTTTTCTCTGAATTTTTGTCAGGCTCTTGCTATTTCACAGAAAGAAGGAGGCGGCAATCCATCTTGAAGAGCTATTTTGTTAGAAGGAGTTATAAAGCTCTTCAAAGTAGTTGTTTAATAAAATATAGCAAATATTTTTGAGAAGGACGGTATTTTCTTACTAAACAAGACAAAGAAGGAGAAGATGAGTATTAACATAGGCTTTTCCATAAAAATCTTCAGTAGGATAATTTTATTTGTATTAATAATTGCATTTATGGGCAATGAGAGTTCAAGATGAAGATCTGTAGGTTAACAATTGTCACAACTCCTTTAGCTATGACAGAGGTATGATGTTGGATGTGCTAAGGGTTAGTCATAAACATAGTGAAAAATAGTCCCTGACCTGAAAATCCAACTGTTTGAAGGCAGAAAATAGATAAAATTGAGAAGGAGCATAATGAAAGTGTGTTTTCCACTCACTACAAGTCATTTGCGAATACAAACTGTTTCTAAACATGCATGTAGCTGTTCCCTCATTCTCTGGCCTCACCTTAGTGTGTTTGTGGGTATATCCCATGGTTTTCTGTGTGGAGGTACTCCAGAACTGTTTTTAGACAATATAATTAGGCATAAATTAAACATTTGTTGGTCCATTCCTTGATGACTGAATGTCATTAAATGGCTCTCATCCACATTGCAACAATTTCTTAGCTTTTAAAACTTGACTTTCACTGCCTACTAAACACAATCTCTAACCCATACTGATTGCATGCCAAGGAATATCTTTGGAGGTTGATAATTGTCATAATCTAAACCCTTATCTGGAGCTTTTCTGTTTAGTAGAATCAGTAATCATCTTCTAGTGTCCATGAATGTTCCCAGGAAGAGTTTTGCTCATTAAGGTAGCCGTTCCCTGTATGTCCCCTCAGGGCAGCTCTGTGATGGCCAGAGAAAGAGCATCACCACACATGTGAGTTTTATTAAATGCATATGAGTTATACCATCTGAGAGAAAAGATAATAAAAGGTTGGTAATGTAGGGATGTCACAAGGGTTGTTATTGCTAAAGAGGATCTGTAGCCTCTGGAATATGAAAATACAGGTATGGACCCCATTAAAAATTAAATCACTTCCTCTTAGATGTTAACATTCACAATTTTGAGGAAAATTTTCATTAAAAAGCTTTTTTTTTTTCTTTTTTTTACTATAGAATAAAAGGCTCTAATCACATGGAACAGAAACAAAACATCAATATTCTGGCATCAAAAAGATAAGAAAAGAGAAATGCAAAAAAATGAGGTAAATGATGCAAAATAAAATAAGTCATTGAAAAACACGGGAGGACGGGTATAATGTCTCAAGAAATCTAGTAATGACCTGCTAGAGGATGGAGGAGAAGGAAGTGCACTTTGCTTTATTGTGTATTTCTGTAGAGTGCAGTAAAAGAAAATTCTACCATCTGTCATCTTCAAGAATTTGGCATGCTATGACATTGGGCAGGTTTGTTCATACTTCCAATCTGCTGCTCGCTCATTTCTACTGAACAGTTTTGTTCTCCACTTCTCCCACATAGTTTTTATTTTTATCATTATTGTTATTATTTGGAAGTTGGATTATGTTTCATTATTCTTCTATAGCTTGAACTCTGTGAGCTAAAATAAAATAAAATTATAGTAATAAAAAAGAACAACCTAACAAAAAAAAAAAAAAAAAAAAAAAAAAACTATTCTGCCTCCATTACCTGGCTCAATCTTCCTTTTTGATTTTTCCAGATGTCATTTATGTATAATTTTTATGGTGATTAAGTTTTTCCAACTCAATGTTTGCAATACAATATTAAATGAAATGTGTCATAATGAACATTAATATAACACTAATTTTTACTGACATTAAAATGCATAAGTAATATTTAAGAAATGTATGTAAGTAGGTTATATTTCCTATTAGGGAAAGTATATTTCTTCAGGATATAGCAGGGAAATGTCTCTGTCAGAAGTTACAATTGCAAATCCTTGCTGTATGTCACTGAAAGCCCTAGATATGGGATTTATTTAACCCATCTGGCCCAGCTGGGTGATAATGTGGATATCAATTCTCAACTGATCTCCCATCTGGAGAGATCTCTGCCACCACTGTATTCTCCAAACAGAGGCCACCAAAAGACAAGGGCTTATTGTTTCTCACTGACAACCAGGAGAACTTAGACAACCATTTCAGTGTAGAGGATGATCTTTTTTGTAAATGCTAGACAAATCTATTCCTAAATCACACCAGGAGAGCTGGATTCCTAAATCTGCTAGATTAGAGCTTTGAATGGATAAAACTTGTGGCCTCTTGGTCCAGGATACAGATTAAATTTCCTTGATTTCCTGATGAAAGAAAAAAAAAAAAAAAAAAAAAAAAAAAGGCTTTTANNNAAAAAAAAAAAAAAAAGGCTTTTAATTCATGCAGCTACGTAAACTTTTGTTAGAATCTATCTCTTATTTCATATTATAGATATCCAAGATTGATTAATCTTCCTACTTCAGGCATAATTTAACTAAAAAGCAGACTTTAGGATTGTCCACATGTCTTTCAGGAGAAATTTTAGAATCAATATGTAGCTTCAAGAGAAAGGAGGTTGTTTTGTATAAAAAACAAATAGGAGTTGAAAAAGATCAAAATTGTGAATTGAAGAATGAAGAATGTCAAAATAAAACACATTTGAAGCAGATTACTGAAAGACCATTTCACAGGTTTTCAGCACAATATGTTTTCAACATTTTAAAATTTATGTGTAAGATTTCTTATTGGTATAAGTTAGGACAGTTAAAGCAACTTTGGTGAACTGAAATTATTATAATTATATAATTAGGTGAGGATCTAAGATTGAGGGAAATGGATATTTGTTCAGATTAAGGAATACTTTGCGTGGTTTGATTTTAACCTGAAGGGAAAGGATGAGGATTTGGGATTATCAGGAGAGGCAAAGAAAAGCTAGAAAAGAATTCATTAGGCTAAGAAGCAGATAGATCTGCAGGGAAAAACTTGAGACTCGAAATACTGAGAGTGGTGATGACTCAGGGGAGTTATACTAGACTTGGAGCAATGAGTTTCATAGCACAGTTTGGCCCACGGCCTGGAAAGAGTCTTCTTGCTGTCTGTCAGTGTTCAAATGAATATTCCTCAAATTTAGCACTCTCTTTATAGTGTCTTCCATCTGGGGATCTGTAACATCAAGGTGTAAGAGAGATCAAAATTTGGCCAAGTACTTTATAATTCAGGGGAAAGTGCTTCTAGTCTGGTGACACATGCTACGTAATCAATAAATAACAATATTTACAACATTTATGTGAATAATTGTCTTAGTAGTTAAGACATAAGTAGACCTTTCTCATAAGTCAGGTTTAACTGATCAATTATTTGAGCAAAAATGATGGAATGTAGATTTTCGTTGGTTGGTTGGTTGGTTGGTTGGTTGGACTTTCTATTTTTTGCTTTGTTATGTGGCTTGTGCGGCTTTTTTGTTGTTTGTTTTTGTTTGTTTCTTTGTTTCTGTTTTTGGCTTGGATTGTTTTTTTGGTTTGGTTTGTTTTTTTGGTTTGGTTTAGTTTGGTTTGGTCTGTTTTATTTGTTTGGCTTTTTGCAAAGGGTGGGAGGGGGTGGGGCAACTTGAAATTGTAGTTAGAAAATGGCATTTGTGGAATTTCCAGGAAAAATAATTTACCTCCAGAAATTTCATCCAGTAAAAATTGATACAAGCAAAGCAGAGAAATTAAAAAAAAGAACACAGACTAAGGAAAGATGAGGGAAAACACCTTGATTTGCCACAATTTCCCCTGTAAAGAGTCTGTCTCAACATTCTTTGCTCAACAAAGTGCCATATTTGACACAGCACTGAAAGTACAGAGGTTCTCCCTACTGTCTGTGTGAAATTTATTAATCTCAAATAATCTGATCCACAAGTCATTGTGTAGGAGCCACAATTTCAAGGATTTCTACAACTCACGTCTCATTGTGTTCCTTTCCTTTAATTAGCCAAAAATCCAGTGAAGACAAGTAGCATAAGAGAAAAGAAAGAAAAAAACAAGTAGGACTATTTTGTGCCAAGTAACCTTCCTAGGGAAAGGTTCCTGTCTCCAGGTCTAGCACTGAGTGGGACACCTGTCTCATAAGAGTAAACTAATCAAGAAGTACTTCAGCACCATTCTCAGGTTTTATACAAATGCTCTCACATGTGATTTGCAGATGAATTTCAGAGAACGTGAACAAACTAAATTATTCATTAAACACAGGTGGAGAAAAAAGTGAAGGGAAAAATCTTTCCTTGTCCATTCGGGTAGTGAGAAGTCATGAAGCATGGGGTTACCATATACCAAGAGACACCTTGTCATACTTCATACTGGCATCATTTTTCTCACCAAAAAACCCTTGTTGTTCCCACTGTGACAATATTTGGTTAGACTTTTGTTAGGTTCTCATTTGCTTCTGGTTATCTAGTTGTGGCGGTTTCAGTTCAAAACCAGGCAGAAACACCAATCTGTGTAGTGGTTTTGGTTTGCCAATTCAAACCTTCTCAGCTAATGCATCAAATAGTGTAGTAGTTTTTGTGCTGGCCAATCACAGGTGCACTCACTAGGGTGTACTTACTCATTTCTTGCTGTGAGATGGGATTAGGAGGAAGGCAAAACAGGCTCAAAACTTTAAAAGGGTACAAAGAGAGGTTTATTGAGAGTAACTAAAAGGAAGAAAAATGAGAAAAACAAACAGACAAACAAAAGAAAACCTCTTCAGAACCTTCCCCTCCCCACAACCTTTTTCTTTCCCACTGTCAATGTAAAGAAACAAAACTCAATATTTTCAGTCAGTTTACCACCTTTAGAATAGTCTTTCATCAGTTCACTTGGGGAGAGAAGTCCCTCTTGCAAATTGCCATGGAGACTGTCCACAAGAAAAAGTTCTCTTGTGATTTTCAACTCTCACGAATAGCAGCTACCCGGAGAAACCTGCAATCGTAGAAGCCCTTCCCATTTTCACACAGCTTTCCCACAGCTGTGTGTATGGGCCATGTCAGCTTATGGGGTACCAGTTTAAAGGTGAACTATTCCAAAGCAAAGGTTCTCTACATCTATTTTTAAGCTCATCTTCATCACTGGGAGCAGAAGTCATCTCCTTTGTCTCTGGGAGCACAGAATCCTCATCACTCTTCTCTTTCACTCTCTCCCTCTATTTGTTCAAAGTTCTCATAGAATTACATAGGGGCCTTTGCTAAGTAAAGAGCCACCTCCCCATAGTTCTTTCATGTGTTACAGGCAAAAGAAAGTCTTTCTCCATAGCCTTGCAAGAGGATTTCAGCCTCAAGATCAAGGCATCTCCTCATCCTTCTCCTCTAGAATTCATCTTCTTCATCACTGACTCAGTATCTCATGTTGTCTCTTTACATTCTGGCATTTTTGGTTCTTTCTCTGTCTCTCGGGAAGGGTTGAAGCACTGAGAGGGTTCAAATCTCGCCCAGGGCCTGCAGATGGCCGCCTGACCCCGGCGGGCTCCGGGAGCTGTGGCAGGAGCCAGGATCGGCCACGCCGGGGGAAGGGCCAGGATCTCGGCCGCTTGGAACACCACGGGAGCAGGGCTGGGGCTGATGGAGTCTCTTCTCCTGGCCAACACCCACGTGGCCAGGCCAGGGCCGGCTCTGCTGGGCCACACATGCTGGGCCCGGCCCTGCGGCAGGGCCGCCCGGCCCGACCCGACCCCCTGTTACCTCTTTCCCGGCCGGAAATCAAGAGAGCTTTTCCCGGGATTTCCTCGTTTTTAACATGGGTGTTTGCAGAAGCGTATGAACTTTCTCACTGGTGTAACGAAGTGTCAATCCTCAAAGCTAATTACTGATTGGTTGTTTTTGTCCAACACAGAGGAAGCTGCTAAGAGCTTCCCCTGCACTACTTCCAGAAGTGTTCCCTGGGCAAACCACTACACTAGTCATTACCCATCAAACTCCATTGTCGTGAGCCACTACTATGCAATTTTTTGGTTCACTGTAGGTCAAGGATAACAAATATTTTTGATTGCATCTTATTTTCTTGGTGTCTTGGAGGGGGGAAAAGCAAACAGTTAATCTATTTCATTTTACTGATCACCATCAGGAGTTCTGGATGGGTAATTTTGTGTTGTTACTCTGTCCCCATCTCATAAAATTTCATTTACTGCCTTTTTAAACAAATGATGACTCCAAGTCTATTTGTCACACAATAGCTCTCAAACATGCCAAACAATAACTATTACTATTCTTGGCTTGTTTGATCCAAATGGCATTTGCAGACATTATTCCTCCCTTCTCCTTGATATGACTTCAATAGAAACCTTTAAATAAATAAAACAAAACCCAGAGCAAACCTTGAAAACAATAAACCAACACACAAGACCTGGAAAATAATTATAAAACAGTGGCTGTTACCATTATAAGTGGGGAAATCCAATTATGAGTTGTCAATATTGTTCTCCTTTCAATTACTTCAGAAAGATTCAGATGTGTATCATTTTTAGGGTGATTTCATAGGCTTTGTCAAAAAGAAACAGAAATACTGTAGCTTAAAGAAGAGTTGACCCCCAAAATTCTTCTTCTACATAAACACACAAATATACACACACAGATACAAAGACACAAACACAGAGTGGTCGATATCAATTTTCAAATGTTCTATTGATTTCAGTACCCCTGAATTTCAAGACAAACAATAGTTTCTTTTGTAATTTCCATGCTTCTGATATAACTGCCATCATTGCTGACCTGTATGTTGTCAAATAATATTGATTGGACATGAAATGGAGCAAGAAGGGGCTGGCAGCAAGATGTGTGGTGGGAGGAGTGAAGACTATGGGTGTCCTCTCATTAACTAAAGGAATAAATGACAGGGATGTAACAACTTTATAGTGAAGTAGCTGTGAGAGCTGGGTCCTCAGGCTGGACTTGGATCTCTACTATGAATTTGGGACTCTTCTCTGTACCCCTGTCCCCACCCTCTCCCATGCTGGGTTCTTCTATCAGTTCAAACTACAGATTCATGGGAGGTTTTGAATTTTTAAATGCATTTCTAAATAAAGGCAGGGAAGGATACTTTTATGAGGGAACCACTGTGGGCTCCAGAACCACAGGTTTTCTCTCTGCTCTACCGGTGGCTGGTAAATCCAGAATCATGCTTCCAAATTGCTAAGAGTTCTGCATGGTCTCTTTGCACCATCTTCATTCTCAAAAGTGTGGTTTCAATTTCTTTGTCTGCTATGTCCTTTAAATGGTACAGTTCTTATGATAAGTGATTAAGTCATTTCAAACAGCTCTTACAGGGACATGTCCTTGAGCTTCTGGAGGATGCTGGGCTACAGACACATTTCTGGAAGTGCTGTAAATGTGTCAAATGCCATAACTGAAGTTGCCCAACCCACAGACAAAGAGGGAAGCTTCAGGACTAAACTTCAGATCTCATTCTGGTGACTAGAGCCTTTAGTGGGATTGTCAGTCCTGAGATTTACTTTGCAGGACTCCATCCAGTATCTTGTGCTCTCTAAATCAATATTAAATCCAAAGTATCCTCATAATCATGTCTAAACTTGGAGTTATGGATATTTGAAAGAAGCCTCTGGCTCTCATGCAGAAAGGAGAATATTCATTCACTCGCCTAGACAACATGCTGACTGCTGTAATTATATTCTACCAGCTCAGATTTCTCCTGCAGTATCTGCTGGCTTTGAAATCATTCTTAGCTTCCTGTCCTGAGCTGCTTTGTAGTATGGCTGTGTGTTTTAAATCATCTGAATCAGCCATGTATCTGCAGTGATGATACCACAGCTGACTCATGCATTAGTGTACATACCTCAGCCCAATTAATCTTGCTCCAAGGAAACTGCATAAATAACATCTTATGACTACGTGTTATGCAGGATCTTTCATCCTAAAACATTTTAGTATGTCTTATTGGGCTATATGTACGTACACATATATACATTTATGTATATGTACACACAATGAGAAAGGAAGGGGCAGTAATGCAGTGTCAGGATCCAAATTCAGGTCACAGATGAAAAAAATCCAGCTTCAGGGTATTCTGGTAGTCTGCGCACTTATTTACACTAACATTTTGCTTAACTGACTTGATTAGGATTCAGAAGAATTTAGATGCAATATACCAGGTTAATCTATAGCATAGATATGAGCCTATGGGTAAAATCCTAGGCCCCTTTGGAGTCATTGTAGAAATTCCCAAAGGACAGAAAACTTCTTTCTGTCTAGGAATCATTCCCTTCGGCATGACAGTGCTCCCCTCACTGAAGTGGGAAGCAGCTACAAAGCTTTAATGAATGAAAAAGAATATAATATCCAGCTAAAACTAGAGTGGGAATTATAAGTAGGCAAATCAACCAACAGTTACTCAAATTTAAATCTATTGAGGATGCTGGGGTTAATGACTAGTTTATGCACTACATTTCCTTCCTTTAATATTATTTTAATATTGTTGTATTTTATTTTAATTACATTCAATCTTAGCTTTTCTGTTACTTTATAGAGGAAGCACATTTGTGCTCGCTAGCTTGGAAAAAAGCAAGAAGCAAATGTCAAACTTACACCACCACATGGGATCTAAAGCTTGGTTTAATTCTGGTTAAGACAGATCTAAATTAAAAGTACTTTCTTTTCCCTGTGGACTCCTTATTTAAAGATGACAGGTCCCCAAGTGTGTGTGTGTTTGTGAGACTAAATGTTTTACTGAAGGATCATGAGCAGAGCCCAAGAGAAAAGTAGATAAGAGAAACAAATAGATGTAATGGATTATTTCAGATACTAAGACTTGTTTGAGTTTCCCACCCTCTTAAAATACATCTGTTCATCTTGTTCTGTTTGAAGAGGTCTTTTACCTTTCAGTGTGAGGATAGCAAACTAACTATAAGAATCACATGGTACTTGGAGAATTGTGACATGCATGGGGAGAATCTGTTGTGGAAGTAACTGATCCCAAGTCTTTAAATTGTGTATTCTGGTATATGAGAAGGGAAATCTTGTACAATCTCAAAAAATCACTACTGTGTTCTCTAGGGATTTAGTTATTTAGGGACAGGGAAAGTTCTAAATATTCTGGAGACCTACCAAGATAAAAGTCTCAAGTATTAGATGTAGGTAGCTAACTGCTGAAACCGACTGTTCAAATTTTGCTGCATTTACAGGAATGTGTGCCAGTAAGGAGAAAATGGTTGAAAAAATAAAGATAAAGTAGATGTGAGCACAAATGTGAGCACAAGGCTGTTCAAATCTGCAGAAACATCTGACAGCTTGGGAAAGAAAGTTCTATGGATAAATTTTCCCCAATCCCTTAACTTCATGTGGTTGATGAATGGCATTCCTTCATAGTTTTATCAACAGAATGTAATTTTGGCCAGATCAGTCTGTCAACAAGGAACAACATCTAACCATTTTGTCCATATAAATAAATCACTTGCTCTTCACTATTTTTCTTTCTTTGTGGATGAAATGGGGCTATTAAATTGCCCTCTGCCTCCCAGCATAAGAATGGGGGAAGACGCTTCATTGTAACAAAGTACAGGGTGCAGGCAAAATTGCCTTCATACAAAGAACTAGAGGATGCAGAAGATGTAATGAAATGAATGCAAAGGAATCTTTGATTGCCCAGTGCCTGCTTTATGAAATGGATCTGTGGTAAAAGTGATGTTTTGTGGTTCAGATGTTGATCTCCCCAATATAAACACAGTAAACACACATGGTAAAATCACAGTGACTCTTTTACTCAAGGGTTTGAGACACCATTGTCACCCCTGACTAAGATGTAAGAAAGCTGTGAATGTTCACTTCAGTGGATATTCTTAGTTAAATGATGTCTACTTCTGATAGATGTGATAAGTTTCTAATTTCTCACAAAAAAAAAGAAAAATTATTGGGAAAACTCAGATGCATGTGAGAATGTGTGGGGATTAATCAAACATCTTTTCTGAGTTGTTTCCTCAAAGTCAGCATTATAGGAGGGCATTCCATCCCACTCCAGTCCTTTCTCCCACTCAAAGATTGCTAATTCGTTCCCCTTTCCACTACTTTTCAACCACTCATGGCCCCATCAAGAGAATCACAGAGGCTGGAGAACTTCTGCTAGTCTTAACTCCTTAACAGTATAAGCTCTGTGTCACCAAGTAAAGAAATGTGGTAGAAGATTAAGAATTGGGATTTCTCCAAGTCTATCCAGAACCTCCCCTATTTTTGTTGATCCAGGTTTGTGTACTTTCATATAGCTATGGGAACATCTTTGTCATGATCTGGCATTCCACGCAAAGAGATGGGTGACTATAACTGTCTTTACATCCTTGCAGGTCCACAGATGTAGCCAGGACAGCAAACTGTGTCTTGGGTCAAGCAAGGACAGGAGTATTGGGAGTCTGTTTTGCCAAACAGTAAGCTATATGCAATCACAAAACAAACAAACAAACAAACAAACAAACAAACACAAACAAAAAACCCTACCAAAACCAAACCAAACTAAATAATAACCAATCAGTAAATTCATAAGGACCATGACTTACACATCATTAGATAAGCCAGGAGAAGGACTCACCAGGATACTTGGTAAATCACAGCAGAAAAAGAATTAGAGCTAGCTGTCTGTAACTCAGGGTATTCACAGGTCTTTGGATGGTACTTGTTCTCAGTACCAGGAGATCTCAGGCACTAAAACTCTTTGAAATTATTTTAACTCTCTACAGGGCTCTAAAACTTTAATGGATACAATAGCTAGAGTGATGAACACAACAGGACCAACTTTTACATCCGACTGCAGCATGCATTGAGGGTACAGGGCTTAATAGATGTAAATGAATACGTAAAAAAAGGTGAATACTTGAGTTCATGTTCTCAGAGCAAAACACATGCAAACTAGTCAGTTGAATTAAAGTTGCCTTTCTCAGGAAAACAGATTCCTCATTCTGGATTGCTTGAACCATTGCCACCTTCTTCCATTCATGGCCACAAATGCTCTTTCAAGTTTAGCTGAGTTGATAGTAGTAAGTTTGCTGTAATCTCAGTAGCTGGATCACAGTCTGGCTTCCCTCTGTGTTTATAGTCATTTAAATTCAGACCTCCTCAGTTGTGGATGACTGTACTAGCTTCAAGACAGTACATTGTTTCATGCATGGAAATGTTATATTTGTGCCCAGAATTTCTCAGAGGTGTTCATAAATGAACTGAGAATGTCCACAGATTTGAGAAAGCTTCAGGCCAGTCTTTTAATTTTAGCCAGGCCGCCAAAGAAGAGGTTTTAATGAAATAAAGATAAAATAAGCTCTTTGGTACCTTCTACCTTTTACGCCTTCAATATATAAAAAAATCTGTACAAAATGAAACCATTTCTAGAAGAGGACTTGAGCTCAAGCCTGTCCAGATCATCTATGCTATTGAGCTTCAGTACTAGGAAAGTGATGTAGGACAGATTCTTATGGGCCTAAATGTTGTACAATGGAGAGTTTGGACCTAGACACTTTAGTGATAACTGGGCAAACACTGAGCACAGATTACTTCCATTAATCTAACTCTGCACCAAGCAGCTGACCATTGAACACTGGAGGCTCTTAACCTGAACCAGCTGTCCCTTAGACAAGAGCAAATATATCAGTTGCCTGCAACCTGTTTGCTGCTCTGGAAAAGAACCTGAGTGGGGTGAGGGAAGAGAAAATGACCCAGCCAGTAAGTCAGGCAGAGCGTCTCTCACTCTGGATGGTTGAAAGGCTGTGCTCTCCGGGCAGACACCCTAGGGAAGAATAATGGTTCCCTGTACCCCAGCCTTCCTCTCTCTGTATTTCTTGGTTATATTCCCCTCATTTTCCACACTCCCCCATCTTATTTGGCAGGTGTAGTTAATGTGAATACAAACTGTAAATGCCTTAGAGTTTGTTTTTTTTTTTTCATTGTTGTTGTTGTTGTGCTTTGTTTTGTTACTGCTTTTCTTCCTCACATCCCCAAAGAAACATCAAAGTACAAAGGAAAGAAGGCAATGCTAAGAACAGGAGTGAAAGCCAAACAAAAAGGCAGAGAGAAAAAAGAAATATATAGAGAGAAGAATAAAATAATCTAGTAGTGGCCCTGCAGAACTTTCTTCAAGGGGGTTAGGCTTCCTTCAGAGAAAGTTTAGATATATGTTTGTTTGTTTGCATTTTCAAATTGGGGCTGTTGGTGCACATTCAGAGGAGAACA
Source organism: Promerops cafer (assembly GCA_013398275.1). Lineage (NCBI taxonomy): Eukaryota > Metazoa > Chordata > Aves > Passeriformes > Nectariniidae > Promerops > Promerops cafer. Next base: position 1,206,766 of record VZSE01014927.1, read on the forward strand.
AAAGCAATGCAAATTTCAGGGGAGGTGATCAGTGCAGCAGGCTGCTGACAGGGCCACCTGGCTACTGCAAGCAGCCCATTGCCCGCTGTGCTCACCTGCTCAAATATTAACAACAAGGGGGAAGGCGGAAATGTATCAATTAAACATCAGGACTGTCTGAGCAGGAAGATGGATTGTTTTCAGGACAAAATGCAGGCAGTCGCATCCCCTGACTTCTGATCCTGCCTGCCAAACCCTCTGAATATTAACCTATCCTAAAGTGTTTTATCTCCCTCCTCATCCTTCCCTACCAAAACGTGATTGTGACACATAAAGGGAACAGCATTCATTTTCCCAAAGTGAGGAACAGAGATTCACTATTAGCCCAGAAACAGATCTGCACTGACCGCAGCTCCAGTCCAGACTCTGGCACCTTCTACACATTTTCCTATTACCACAAATGCCTGGTTTTGATACATCAGCTTATGGGAAGTGTCTCCAAATTGTGGCACATTCGGTGAATGGGCATAAAAAGAAGTTAATCTCAAAAGTGTAAAGAAAAGGAATCTCATGCACAGTGACCTGGCTGGGTGATGGCTTGCTGTTCCGTGCAGCGCTGCCCAGGCTATGGGGAACATGCTGTCACCTACACAAATTGACCCCCAAGCTTGTCAGGCACTATGGCAGATGGTGAGAAATAAGGTGAATCCTTTCAGCTCTTACTGGTACCTTAATTTCATACCGGCCTCATTTTGGTTTGAATTTCAAGATATTTAAAACAGAACATTTTTGCCTCTTCAGCTGCACTATATAAAATACTTGCTGACAGTTAAAATCTGCAGATAATTTACTCTACCCATATTTCTAAGGACTAATTACCTGTTTGTATAAAATGATGAAATCTCATTATATTAAAAAACAAAAAAATAAAACAAAAAAAAAAAACCAAAACCACCATTCATTTCATTACGCTATCCAATTACTGCTGTGCTTGTACAGTATTATGTTACTGCCTGATCACAGGCTATTTACTGTACAGATGTGTAACTTTAATTAAACAAATGTAACTAGTCATACAAAGCAATGATAATTCAGAATGAAATTCTCAAGTACTAGCCATTGATCCTGAGTTTAGCTTAACCAGTGGAGGGTGATTTCAGGGTTTTGTCTTGCAGAAATATTGGTCTTTTGGTTTCCATAATATTTTTAAATGCAGTGATTGCTTGGAGTTCCAACCTAAAGCTGGACAAAAGGTTAAAACCAAGAATAATGTATTTTAAATCATTGTGATTATTTTTTCTATTTGTTGTGGTGAAATCAGATAAAGAAAGGATGAGTGAGAACATGAAGCAGGGATATCTGAACAGAGAAGATTAAAAACAATTGAAAAGGAGAAGGGGAGCAAAGAATGACAAAATCACTTGTCCAAGTACCCTCACTGAGTCAATTACACAGGAGAGGAACCTCTGGTCTCAAGAGGCCCAGAATATTGTTGTACCTTTTTACTCAGCTACAATCATCACATATGACCAGCAGATCAACGGGGAGAAAAATACTGCTGACTTCCAAGAAGATTCTCTATTTTAAAACAGATGAGAAAATGGACAATAAAAAACATTTGCAAAGAAAACACATAAGAGGTTTTTTAAAGAGATTGAGTAGCATTGAACAATGCTACTTCTCACTGCAGGGAGATATCTTGGTCTTGCACATATCTTGGTCTTGCAGCTGAAGGAAGAATTCATGACTATATAAGGGTTCAGGTTGCTAATGTATTGATATTATATATGTTACTTATTTAACAGAACTTATAAAATCAGAGTTTGGACCATCCGGCTTTCACGGACTCCAAACCACTATGCAAAGAGCAATTCTGTGTTAAGTCAGAAATATTATGACAGAAAAAAACCCTTCCTGAGCTGTTTGCCACAGCTTCCCACAAAGGAACTGCAGCAAAGATCTAAGAATGATGCAGCATTTCTAAAAAGAGAAACTTGCCACTACTCCAGTGGCATTGGCACCTGCTGAGGCTGTGTGTGAGTGCCACCTGCTGACCCCTGCATGGGGAGATGAAGCAGAACCCACTGGTCACCTCCCTGCTCCTTTGGGTCTGCAGATGCTCCCCACCCCATTAAGAGCAAACCTGTTACTCTTCCCTGTCATGTAACATATATAAGGGAGATGCTTTCCCAGTTGTTCCCATTGCCATTTCCTGAAGATCTCACAAATGTAAAATCACTCATCCACTCTAAGATGCAATGATTTTTAAGCCAAAAGCCTTTTCCAGCACCCAAGCTTTACTTGCCATCTTGATGTGAGCCCAAAGTGTTCCTTAGGTCCTATGAACACGTCTGCTACGGATTCCTACAGCTAGGACATGCCTTCATAATATAATGTCTTCATAGTGTCACCTCCTTTTTCTTATGTCATATGGAAAAATTAGCAACATGGGACACCAAAATCTATGCATCCTATAATTTTTTGGTTATATAATACATGAAAGATGTTGCAGTAATAAATCATTAACCTGAAGTTGAGTTTGACATTGGTATTGTCACTGAATCATTCAGTGACTCAGGTCTCTGTGAAAAGGGGAATGGAACAATTTCCTCTGTTTTCCTGATCTGGGTGGTCTGTGAGCTTGTTAAGGCAGGCACTTTTTCTTTTAATGCATTTCTCACAGAATCTGCCACAGCATGTTCCCTCTGGCATTGTGAGGACTGCACAGCTGCAGTACATACAAAAATATGGTAACATTAATTTAAAACTCTTTTGAGGACTCACATAATGCTCTTTTTGGAATTTCTCCTTCTTTTTTTTTCTTTTTTTCTTTTTTTCCAAAAGTCTTCACAAGGGAAATTTCACTCAGAAAGAACAATAGGTACTAAATTAAGCTATGAAACCATTGGGAGACATTCAACCACTTCCAGTAAATGTATTGATATCTATAAGCATGATCTAGCGGCTGTGGTCTAGAACTGACAAATCAGGAAAAAAAGAAAAATTGTCTCAACATGCAGAGGGGCAGCATCCCACCTTGCTCACAGTCTTTACTTGTCAGAGTAAATATTCCTCATTCAGATTACCTTAATTTTTGGATCATCCAGAGCCTTCCCTACACAGCGTAGAGTCTAAACCAGAGCAGGGATTTGCTATCCTTGTCCCACATGCAGGAGCTAAAGGCCAGAGAGCTGAATGCACAAGTCCAAGACTGCAAATACGGCCACGCTGCCAAGAATGGGAATTGAACAGAGACCTTCCAGGGATTACACTGCAAAGGGACACAGACGCACCCTGAGCCAGTGGTATTTACATCTGTTGGTCCTCTAATACCGTGTGATTGTGTTTGCACAGAGCTGAGCCCAGGTGAGCAGGCGCTGCCTTTTGGCTGGGCTCAAAGTCTGGGCCATGATGGCACATGATGTGTATTTGTCCAGGTTTTAGTTGGCCCAGAACACATGCAGCGAGTGTGCTGGCTGCAGCCCTCAGTGTACAGCATCAGCACATCACAGCTATTAAACTTCGGACTAAAGAGATAATTTTTTAAGAATTTCCTTCTTTAAGGCAGCAGTGGATGTCAAATAATAAATTTCTTCCTAAAAGCCACAGAACAAAGTGAGAAAGAAAAAAACTAACCATCCCTCCTTCCCACCTCCAAACAGCAACAAATTCCCACCCCTGTAGGCACCACATCTCCAGCCTTTAAATAAATAACAGCAGCAAGGCCAACCTTTCCATCTCCCCTATGTAAGAGGAGAAACATTCTGGCTTTGCCACATGTCCTGTAATTATGGGTCGAACCCCTGTTCACAGGGGTATCGATCTGCTGCTAGCTGAGTCTAACTCATTAGGTATTCCTTCATTGTTTCCTATGCAAATTAAGTTAATGAGAATTAGGAACATAATGGAGCCCATTCACCGTTCTAGTTGGTGGAAAATGGGTTTGACTACCAATTTTCCATTACAGCTGTTTTGTAATTACTCTGGAGCACTCTGCATTCTAATGGAGATCCTGAGCTGATCTGACAGTCGCTTAGCTTTTTTTTCCCTCCTCCTCTCTCCCATCTTCTCCTTCTTACCAGAAAAAAAAAAAAAAAAAAAAAAAAAAAAAAAA
>VZSE01014927.1:1210877-1227519 GCA_013398275.1 Promerops cafer
AAAAAAAGAAAAAAAGTGAGATTTTTTCCATTAAAGCTCTGGTGTTTGATTTCTACTGCAGTTAAAAAGAAAAAACAAAACCCTGCCCTTTATTTTTCCCCCACTGGAATAGCTTGCCCCTTTCTTTTTCCCTGAACTCTGATGTCAGGGTTGCTCTGCTTTTAGTGCTGGGGTTATTTTGCCCTGGAAAAATAAAAAAAAAAAGAAAACAATAAAAACAGAAAACCAAAATTAAACTGAAAGCATCATGGATTTTATTCTTTCACCCAGGTTTCTGAAGGAAATGAGGCTTATCATGGTCAAAGAGCACACACATCTCTACCTATTTATCTGTCTGTCTCACTTTACAGACTGATTAGCTCATTTCAATCAAATTTAGCTAAGGGTTGGAGGTGTCAAGGATATTAAATTACTACGAGCTTCAGAAAAGAGGCATCTGAGTAGCAGAGAAACACTCTATGAGCATGGCCACTAAAGACAGGCTGCAGCATGAGCCCACTCTCATTAGAGTCGAAAGAGCCCAGAGAGATGGAATGCAGTTTTGAATATCTCAGCCCCAGGATCAAGGTTTGTACCTTCCCTGACACAGCATGGTCTGGCCACGAGACACAATGCCAGCGAAAATCAGGCTTCATTAGTTCTACTGGACACAGAACCAGTCATTGTTAAGACACCAAGTCTAAAGCTACATTTAAAACTGCAAAAAAACTTCAAGGCTTCAAGCCTTGGAAGCTACTCTAAGCTATTTCTCTGCAGAACATATATTATTAATAATCTTAATTACAACAGTGCGCATGGGCAAATCATGTATGGGGTTCTGCTGTGCAATTAGGGACTGAGTAAAAACCAAAGAGTAGCTGGTCCTGTCCCTATTAGATAAGTCACAAATGAGGATGGGGAGATTTTGGACAGTATACTCATGGTGCCCCATCAAAGCTCTATCTCATCTCTGTTGAAAGTGGGAACAGCTACATTCAACTCAGATATTTCTCTTCATCATGCAGGTCATTGTCACCCTGGAAACATTCTGAATACTAATGGTGGAGTTCCTTTTGTTTTTCTACTTCAGAAGAGAATGGCTGTCATGTGATCCTGAAATAATATAATTCTGAAGAATGATATAGCAATGAGAAGTCCTATAGTTTTCACATTGAAAAGAGAAAATTGCTAACACCAAAAAGTATTTTTGCTATTAATAATAAATTTACATGGACAAAGATCATAAAAGGCTTCAGCACACATAAGAGTCTTGCACACTGCTGTGCTTAGAAAAACAGAGGCGGTTTCCTTACACAGTTCTTTCAAATTTTCTCTTTGGGCTTCATCTCAACTCTAGGGCTCTCCTGGTGTTCAATAAGGAAACAAGAGGGAGTAACAGCTCCAAATCCAGGGTCCACAGGCCAGAACAAGCCTGGATTGTTGTGCATGTTTACCAGTCCTTACTCCTTTTCGAAAGCTGGGCACATCCGATCCCACTTGGTTTCATTTCCAGCTAGTGCAAGACTTGTTTGAGTAAGCAGGAAAATCCCAATCTTTCTTCATGGGAGTAAATTGAGATTGAGAGTTGAGAAAGGATGAAGGCTACAGGCAAGGAGGCACCAGGAATACAGCTGGATACCAGTCTACAAAACCAAATGAACACAAAGTATGTTCTACCATTTGGATTACAAGAGAGGTTTAATTGAAATGCACAAACCAAAAGACCAAATTATGTAAAATTAAAAGTCCATTTTTATTATTTGACATGGAACAAATTGTAACTTTATATTGCCTTTAGATGCAATTTTGTTCAATGAAATTAGATTAAGCTAAAATAAAACACGCCCTTTAAAGTGTAAGGATGAAATATTAGGACTTATTATGGGTGGAAAGAGATTTTGATTTCTCTAATAAATACTGAGGAAAATATTTGGTGGAAAGTACAGCCGCCTAATTTGCATTAATACAAATGAGAACTATTAAGTTTAGCTGATTAGCATATTCATATGTACTGTAGGCACCACATTTTCAAAATAGTCTCTGATTACTAACCTAAAGTACTACATTTAAAAGCAGAAGTTTTGAACCTCAGAATTCACCAGTAATTATATTTGGAACATGATGCAAGAGCAAGGATTTTACAATGAAAACAAAGTCGAACACTTAAATTTAAAAATGTAAAAAATAAACATAAATGAGACAATGCTGATTGTTTTGGAAATATTTCACTTTAGATGGAATGACAAAATGAAAGAGAACATTGTCAGGTGAAAAGAAAATCACAAATACAATACAGATGTGATACCTTATCAACATGGCATCTGGACTTTAAGAGATTTTATCCCGAAAATATTTTAAGATTATAGGAAAATTATTATCCTTATTTTCACATGAAAAGCAGAGTAAATGGACACACACCACTTATTCTAGCTAACTACTGTAGTACATATTTTCAACTATCTGAATGAGAAGGATTATCTTAATAGTTCTATTGACTTCACTAAAACTAATTATATTTAAGGATCTCAGATATCCTAAATACTTTGATATATCATCATATAAAAATGGTAAATTAAGTCCTTCAGATACCACTCTAACCTACTCTTTTGTAAGTGTAATATAAAAACAAATATCTTTGCACTCTTTGGATATTTTGGCTTAGGTTGCTTGATTGAATTTATTTCATTTCATTTTCTTTTCTTTTAGAAGATTTAAAGAACCCTTGTCCTGTTATGAAGAAATAGAGGGAGTAAGTTACTCCTGTGATCTATCCAGACCCTTAAGGAAAAGAATAGAGAGAAAAAATAACTTTTTTTTTTTTTTTTTTCCCCTCCAATCATATTTAATGACAGTGCTGAGCTGGGCTGGCTATTTCAAAAAAACTGACATGAAAATCCCTTGAAAAGTGTGGGTTGCTGACACTCTGTTCTCTGCTTTAAGTTTTCCTCAGAAAGGACTGAATAACTACTGGACTTTCATCAGTGAAAATGTTTTATAAATCAAGAGGAGGCTTTAGGTTGCATGATGGACCTCATTAATTGAACATGTAGAATTTAAGAATAGCAAGTTCCCTTTAATTGTGGGCTTCGCACAGTAGCATATCAGTCAAAAACTGGAATTTCATATGTGGTTGCCCTGATGAAATCCTAGCATTGTTTTAAACTTGTATTTTTAATAGGAGCTTGGGAGATTTTCCCCTTTCTCTTTTATTATTACTTTATGAGGCAATCATTTCAGCATTCAATTCCCCATCATCACTGCTTTTTGTCTGTTTGTTTTTTGATTAACAAGGAAAGTGAAACAGGGCTACTGTGGGTGCATTCAGCCACTGAGATAAGATTCACCATCAGAGATTTAACCTCAGATTTGTATTTTCATCTCCCTCTTTACAATAGTTATATTCAAATCTGGCAGTTTCTACCCGAATGATTATACCTCCAGCTGTCATAGCATATTTAACTCTAATAGAATCTTAGGCAAAAATAACAACAGCAACAGCAACAAATTGTCCACGAGGTAATTTTCATGGTTCCACTTCTCTGCCCAACATTTCTAGAAACTGGATAAACCGCTGATAGAGAATGTGAGTGTGAATCACTGAAAATAACTTCAGAGAAGTCCTTATTGGCAAATCCTATCCCAGACAAGGGAATAAGAATTCACAGCAAGAGAATTTCACTGAAGTCCATAACACCAAGATGTATCCAACACTACAGTTGATGCTAAATCTCCCAATGGGGAAAAAATAAAACAAAGCCAAAACCAAAACAATTGGTAAGTGCATAACAGCCTGGATGTAGCTAAAAACATACAAAGATGCATATGACAAACAAATTAGACAAACTAAAGGGATCTGAGTGTATACTGATCCCATTTTCATAACATCTGTACACCTTTACACTCATTCTCACACCTCACAGGTATTATCACCCTTGCTTTTAATGCACCGAGTCACAAAAAAGCATCTCTCATTCAGGCCTCAAGGCTTAAAGAGTACCTTCCTTCCTTTCAGCAGAATTCAAGCTGGCATGAGCAACACAGATTTCTATAAAATAGAAGGAAAGGTCCAAATCCTGCAAAGTAGAAGAAGCTAAGCATTTAGTAGGATAACTTTTTTGCTATGGAGACCTCAATGGGAGTTGTAGGTGTGCAGCATCTTTGAGGATTTAACCTGTCACTTTCAAAACAAGCAGTGTGAAGCTTATTTTCTCCTGTCCTCACTCACCTAGGCTCTGCTTTGTTAAGAACTCTATATTCAGAGCAAAGGATAGTTTTGGATTTTATAGTCAAAAGGTGTAACTTGAATTCCTGAGTTAATTGAACCAGATGAATGGTTTTCCCCTGCACCTTACTGGACCTTACTGGGATCAAAACTAGTCATTTTTCATTTCCATTAATGAGATACCACAGATATACACTGGCAGCAATTCTGGCAAGAATGAAAGTGGAAAGGAGAGCAAATGGTCAGACTATCCTTTTTAGACTTAAACTCTGAAGGCTGTTAGGGAACTTTTCGTTCCCTGCCTTACTACTGTGGATTTTTTTACACTTTCTCTAAATAATCTACCGTTCACCAGAGAAGGAAAAGATCAGAGGGAAAAACACACATCTATTAGAGCATCTCTTACAAAAGCTTCTGTACTTCCTGTTTTCCAATTCTTTCCTTCACAGAATAAGACAGAGCTAGGTGTGACCATATTTAACAAAACTGAACTTAGAATTCATCATTAATTTTCAGCACTCTGCCAGCATAGAAGAAAGTTTCCCAGGATAGTCTAAAGGGGGCTAAACCTTCACACTGAAGTCAATAAAGCTTGTTTTTGTTGGGGGTGATGGGGAAGTGAAAAGAAATGTGCCCCTGGGAAAGAAAATAGACTGGGGAGTTTATGTTGTGTTTGCTTGTTAGTTTGTGAGCTTTTGTGGATTCTTTTGGTTTTATTTTGATTTTTTAAATTGGTTTGTTAGTGGGGTTTTTGGTTGTTTTTGTGTGTGAGGTTTTTGTGTGTTGGGGTTTGTGTTTGGGGTTTTTGATTGTTGTGTTTAATTCGTTTGTTTTTAACTTTTTAGGGCTTTTTAAAGGGAAAATGAATTATCATAGAGGACTTGTAGAATTATTTGGAGTACAACCCAAAGATATGCTGAAAGAACAGTTTGATTGTAAGAAATAAACTGGCAAAGTTGAAGTAAATTGACACTAGACCAAGAATCTAGGAGAGTTTTTTGCCTTACATTTTACACTAGCACAGACTGATCAGAAATACTTTGAATTGGCTTTAAAAGCCATGTTTGGAGTAAGGTAATTTTCTGTTGTAGCAGAAGTTATGCCAGTGGACAAAATCACATGATTCTTCAAAAGGAAGCTCTCTCATCTGAACTCATTGAAATATCTCAGTGGTTAAACAGTCAGGCAGGGTTATAAGAGATTTATCTTCCAAAGTTCTGTCTCACACGAGGGAAGAGGCAAGGTGAGGTTACTTGTCATTTCCACCAAGATCTTGCTGCTCTTTTCTACGAGCATTGTTTGTAAAGGATGACAATGTATTTCAAGTATTGTTAAATATTTTACTTTGCTTCTCTAGTCAAATTGCAGAAGGTAAAGTACTCCTCTTGCCACCATTAGAGCCTCCATTCCCTATTCCTCCAAGCTGAGTAAATGTTCCTCCAGTCATTATTAGTACTGCCTGGTGGTTAGAAATGTAAGACTGGTGCTTCAGTGGGAATTAGTCTTTAGTTCAGAACTTAATCTAGTTGATAGCAATATTGCCCATTATTATCTCTTTAATGTGAACCACCTCTAGGTCATGAGAGACAGTTCTCCCTGTGTCTCTCACCCACTGTCAGATATTCAACCATACAAAGTGAGGATGTGTCTATTACCAGTGGCATGACCCAATTCTGCTTGAGGTTTCATTTTTCTATGGCCAGAAGATTTCAAAGAAATCTCAAGCATTAATTTGTTTGTGGAACACCCTTAAGCAATGATAATGTTTGGACTTTGGGCTGAAATGAGTAACCCTCTTACTATAAAAAACACTAGAGACAAGATTAAGAGTGGGACTGTAAAACTACAATGTGTAGCTACAGGGCGAGTTAGTGCTCCTCTTTTAGACTAAGGCTTATTCCCTGTCACATTCCAGAGTACAAGTATATATTAAATGAAGCCAACCAGAAAGTGGTGTAAATTGGTACTGTGTAGTCCTCTGTGTGCAGAAGTCAAATGACAGCTGGGGACTGAATAGTCTGTCCCTAGGTCCATGAGATTCATGACTTTGAGAAATAACATGTAAAATGTATCACACAATGTCCTCCAGGGAAACATTTAAGTGCCAAACTCTATTTTCTGCCCAGGGCTGCTTGGAAGCATTAAATAACATTTCTTCAGTTTTGGGGGCTTTGAAGAACTTCCAGTTTTTTATTTCTAAAACTCATCAAGACAGATGTACCAAACAGTTGTTTCATAATGATATTCAACTCTCTTAGTCCTTTGGCAAGAAAATTCCTTCTTTCCTTCATCTCCAGCTAGTATTAACTACAGTATCTCCCATCCAGAAGCTGCACTCTTTATAGTCAGTAAGCTTTCCAATACAAGTGAGAGTTGGTTTTACTACACTTAGTATGAACTTATCTTTAAGGGAAATAGATAAGACAAGCTTCAGCAAAATAGAAAGAAAAATTATCTCATTCACTGGGAGGCTGCCACTTAGTTTTGGATCTTGTCAGCAATTATAAGTGGAGGTGTGTCAGCATAACTGCGGAAATATTGATTCACTTTATATGTCTGTGGAACTTAAAAAAGAAGACACATAGCACAAACCAGGCCAGATCTTCAGTTAGGAGAAACTGTCATAAATGTACAGAAGAAAATAGAATTACCCTTGTTTACATTAGTGAAGGGTCTGGTTTATTATAAATGCAGAGAAAAATCTAAACAAAAACTTTAAATATTTGCATTATTTACATACATATATATGTATACCTGGATGTTGCTTATGGAATTTATAAGGTCAAGCACTCAGACACTGGTAAACATCAGAAATAAGGTTGCTAGTGATATTTGCCTTTTCTTGGGTTGTGTCTGTCAATTATGAAGGCACTTTTAATTACATGAAGACATGTTGTTCACTCCGTGGGTGTCCTGCCTCATTCAACACTCAGGTAGAATGGGCCTCATTTTGTACGTAATGATCCTATACGTTCTTTCCTACTGTTGATTACCAACCATGGGGTTCACCTCACCTCCTTGCAGAGATCCCACACGTATATGTTTATATCTCAGCTAGCTGCTCCAGGCTTCCCCTTTATACAGGGGGAAGAAAGAGGTGTGTTAAGAGGTGACCCATTTTAAATGTGTGTTTTAGAGTGAAATGAATCACCCCCTAAGGAGAAGCACTTCTCTCCCTTGACTATAAAGAGACTTTGACTAGTTCAGGTAGAGCCCTCTGCACTGTGGGTGCATCCCAGTGCCTGTGACCCCACTCTTATTTAGCACATAGTCTTTAAACATTACTTCAAACAGAGAGGTATTATCAGCCCTGTGGGTAGTCTGGTGGTCCCTGTAACAAGAGCTGAATCATTCCTGTGGCACATCCACACTGTAAGCAGAAGGGTGCCAGTCACCCAGCTCCCTGCACTAGGGCTTGCAGCCAGAGCTATCAAGCCAGTGTGTCTTCATCCCATCAATAATCAGTGGAAGGAGAGAGTCTTCTCCATAGAACAGTTCTGCACCAGCTCATGAGACGGTACACGGATGTATTTGGTGCTTAAAATTGAACTGAATAGCTTTCTCACCCAGGACTTTCTTTCCTCATATAACAGTTTACATGCTGAGTGCACAGTCCCTTTCTCCTCTCATTAACTGCTCTGACCCAGCACACAGCATCACAAATCAGACCCCAGGGCCTGAATCTAGGCACCAGAAAATGAGGAAGAAGCCATTACTGACCACACCTGAGAAGTTCAAATCTTCATTGGCAGCACACACAAGGTACAATCCTGTTCTCCAAAACAGGTCAGCATCTTGCCTTTTAGCTCCATATGTCCTTTTAAAACAGTGAAGAATGAGATTTTATTTGAGTTTCACTGTTCTGTCTAAACACCATGATATAGCCACCACTTCTGAACAAAATGAACCAAAGATTCTTAAGGCCTTGAACCATAGATAATTTCTCACCCTTTGCCTCCTCATGACATCCATATAGATACTAAGCTGAAAAAAACAAACAAACAAACAAAAAAACAACAGGAATAATGCCAACTTCCTTCTTTATCAGGTGTGGCATGAGCATAAGTAGATAGCTGAGGGTGACAAAATATATGTGAAGAAGGGACCCACAATGAATCCAGCACAAATTCAGACACAAGTAGAAATGGCAATATATTCATATGATCCATGTCCTTGAAGCTTTTATACATATACATATATACATACATACATATATATATACACACATATATATATACATACACATATATATATATATATATTTGGGGGGGCAGGGGCTAGACTCTCTTCTGTTTCTTCTCCCCCCTTGTAACTTTTTACTGTATAGATGCCCTATCATTTATTTTCTTTATTCATGCCAGAACTCTAGTGGTCATCATCTACCTCATTCCTGGTCCCTATCCATGCCAAGGGGTGCTGTGCCCTTTCAGTTCCAACTCTCTATCCACTTGGTATTCAGAAGTTGGCTCAGGTTTATTTCATCCATTCTGTTGAACAAAATGTATCACCTGGTTCTGGGTGTAGTTCACCCTGAATTCACCCAGAGACTTTGTATTTTTCCACAGTGTTTTAAAATCGACAGACCATTTTCCTCTTTGGAGGATATATCCAAAACCAACTTCACTGTAGTGCCAAAAACAAAAGCTAGAATGCATCCTAGGTCCAGACTGAATCATGCTCAACAGAAAAAGAAAATTATCAGGGTATTTAGCAGCAGAAATATACTGCCACATAACCTGTACAAACTGATATCTTCAAATATATTTGATTTTACCATATTAGGGAAGTCTGTGCTATCTAGAAGAAGATACATCGCAGTGAGGGGAATGTTCTGTGATTACCAAATTTTTGCCATAGTTTTACCAAAGCATGGAGACATTTAATCTTTTCCAAAACAGATCAACTTTTCATTCAGGAAAAGAAACAAAAAAAACCAAACCAAGCCAAACCAAACCAAACCAAACCAAGACAAAAAACCCCAAAACAAAAACAACAACAACAGAAAAACAAAAATAAAAAAACAAAAAACAAAAAATCCAAACCCAAAACAAAACAAAACACAAAAAACCCAAAAAGAAACCAAACCAAATATGGTGGTTTTGTTTCCTGTTTTATGCATGGAATACTGAACCTTGTGGTCTGAGTTCAAAAATTAAAAGGAAAAAAAAATCAGATCTTACACACACCTGGAGCTAGACTCAGTGCTAGGACAAATTCAGTTACAGAGGCTTATGTTTAACTCTTATTACTAGGTTTTACGACAAAAGCTCATTTTCAGACCATCACACAGTAGCAGCTAGAGAACACAGCAGGTGGAGGAGCTCAAACAGTGCACTGCCAGGTTACTTCAGGCCTACCCAGAGTCCAGAAACTCATTAAATACCCATGCCCACTAGCCCAGAGGACCACAATGCTACAATGCCAGATAGGGAACCAAATCAAGGACTTCCTGTAAATAAATTCCCTGTCTTCCCTGACCCAAACTGTCCAATAAAGCCTTTGTCCCACTACACAGGTGTGACACCCACCACCATGAGGCATCAGGAGCACTCTTGGGATCACCTTCCAGACAAAAAGGCCAAAAGTGTGGGACGTGATAAAGAGTGCAAAGGAAAAATGCTTTGGGATTGCACTAGACCTGTTATGAGATACTGAGGAATTAGGAAGGAAAGAAGTTCAGGAAAACAGAGGAATTAAAGGCTAAAAAAAGGTCAGTTACATATAAGTAATTTGCTGATCAACACACTTTTCTGACTGTTCCCCCTACCTGAAGCACAATCTGTCCTGTCTTAGAATTATAGAATCACAGAATCACTTAGGTTGAAAAATGACCATTAAGGTCATTGAGTCAAACCTTTAACCTATCACTGTCAACTACACAAAACTCATTCCTAGATTAACTTAGGGCAGAATGCACCCCTAGAGAGACACTCATCCGGAGTCTGAAGGCAGAAGGAGCAACCAACATAAATTTAAAAAGCGCTATAAGACAACCATACAAATACAAGCAGATGATCTACATCCATTCTTCACCAATATTACCTGGACATCAAACTGCACATGGAAAACCAAGGATCAATAATTCATATTCTGTACCCAACCTTGTATGAACCACAACCAAGTTGTGACTTTGTGTGATAGCCAGGAGGGTACGCTGATAACCCCTGGGAACACACAGGCTGCCTCTGCAAGACCTTTGCATATGCAATGGGGACCCTTATCTCTGAAGAGACCACTGATGCCTGCATTTACTCTTGTTAAATTCTTTTCTCTCTCCTGAGCGAGGTCGGCTATGCTGTGTGTCCATGTGTTGGCAAAGGTATAAAGTAGTTTGTTTCATGTTTTGTTCTCACACAGTTCAGATATAATCAATGAAGCCCCTTTTTACAGACATTACTATTGAGTCAGATCAGGAGGTCTTGGGATATTGTAATAAAATAGTACAAGCCACTAGACTGAAGCTGGAGTAATATAGAAATTTAAAAATATATATATATAAATTTGTCACTACTCATTCACAGGAAAGTGAAAGAGCAAAGATTGTTATTCACATTAAAGGGTTGTTTGTTTAAAAATAAAATGATACTGTTTTTTCGTCTGGAAGTGTCAGACTCTCCAACTCATCTGAGTCAGGAGGGAGATGGGCGAGATGATTAAATTATTAATAGTATCTTAGCTAAATATACTTCGGAAGTTTTGGAAAGAAAACAATTTTTCATTATTTATCAAATAAGAAAAAATTCTTTTGTTTAACCTGTTTGTTTCCTCATGGACTGGCTTTGCACTGTGATATTTGCTAGGATTTCCAACCATGCAGCAGGTATTCTGTAGCCCTCATCATATCAAGTGACAGCTTGTTTTGCTCCAGCTGTTGATGACACCTCCATCTCAGGCTGGATGATACCTGGTTCCATCCTTGGTGCTGGGATCTATAACAATCACCAACCCAACCCCATTTCTGAAATGTCTCTTGTTGGATGCTTGAAGAGCACAGTCACACCTCAGTTTGGCATTTCTTAGGTCACCTGCATCCTGATGCTTTTCTGTTTGCAAGTACTTTTTTAGAGATAGATGACTAGTGAAAGCTCCCTTGTGTGGCAGGAGGACAAGGATTAACCATAAGCAGAAAATATTGAGTCATACTCAGCATGGTAAATTAAGAAGAAAAAAAAGAAAAAAACCTCCAGGCCTGTCATGTCAGGGCTGCAGCTTTAACCAGGACTGACTGATGGTCCCTGAGGTCATGTTGTTCTGCTCCATCTCGGATACCAACTGGGAATCAAGGAAATGAAGGCTTTCCAGGCAAGAAATGTCAAGTACGGGGAAGAAGAGGACATGGAGAATGAGTCAAACTCTTCTTAACTCCTGTGCAGGAAATATAGTTTTAACTGACTTAGGAAATCTGTAACAGGAAATTCAAGCCCACATTAATGAGTGGTTATTAAGCGCAAGACAGCAACAGGCAAAGGCACTTCAGTAAGTCATGGGCTCTACCTCATCATTGACCTAAATTTATATAACAATAACTGTGGATTATACTTATATATGTTCTCATCATTCATAAGGACAGGACACTTTCTTATTCTTTAGAAAACAAGATACACCTTTCTTTTCTCTTTCTACCAGTTGTGTAGCAGAAGGCAGAGACTAACTCAAAGAAATGTAGCAAACATTTGAGGAATCTTGAAAAGACTTTAAAGTTCTCCACGAATTTCAGTTTTCTGTACTAACTCTTCATTGCCACCACCAACAAGAAGGTGGAGATTAGATGAGCAATTTTCCCCTTACAGTGCATTTCACAGACATTCATCATTATGAACAGCTTTCAGAAATGAATGGTTATCTCAAGAGACTTTATTCACCTCTTTTTTTGCTGGTTAAGACCCTACTCCATTTGTTATGCTGTCTGTGGCACAAACACAAAAACAGAGTAAAAAGGAAGATTTCTAATGAAACATTTCACATTTTGAAATAGCTAATCTAAAAAAAAAAACAAAAACAAAAACAAAAAATTAAAACCAAAAACATTTATTGTGGGGATCTGAGTACTTTCATTTAGCACAAAGACTTGTTTTCCCATCTGCTTTCCCACAAGTTGCAAACTTAATTTTTTCCTCCTCCTTTAAAACAATTTTTTGGATATTCAGGAAATCACTGTCATTTTACCCCTTTGGTTAATTCTGTTTTCAATGGTGTGTCTTATCATTTAAGGGCCTACAGTCTAAGAAACTCATTATTGCTAGTAATGACTGGATGTTACATCCTGATATGGACATAGGCATTTCGATCTCTTAAACAAAATGAGGTTAATTTTTCCAGGCATTTCTCAAGATCTTGCATGTACCATGGGAAAGAGAGACAAAAGGATATAAAGTGACCAACCAGTTCACTGAGCCCATCTGCCCAGCACTGCTGACAAACACACACGTGACTATCACACCCCTGTACAGTCATCAGATATCCTTTTAAATTTCTTGGTCTTCCTGACCTTCTTGTTCTGGTTGAATAATGTTTGGATAAATAGATATATACATAAATGGACTGACAGAGAGTTGAAAATACTCTGGGCTGATTTCCTTTTCTGATGATCTATTGAATATACCTGATGCATTCTATGTGTTCATTGACTTTTCTATTTGTTTCATACTTGTACTCATTTTTACTGATCACCATCCTGCCTTCTGTAATGTCAAGATATTATGAAAAATATTCCACCAACAAAGGTGTCCTTTGATATTTCTTATAGCTTATATATCTTTTCCCCTCCCCCCCATCCCCCGATCGGTGCCTGTTGCTTTTTGATGAAGTTTCAAATGCAGAGCACAGTCACAGCTTGAGATTTGGTAGCAGCTGGGGTATTTTATCCTTCCTTTCACTGTTTCTTTTTTTTCCCCTTGCTATTTTATTCAGAACTGCCATCATTGTGTGGAATATTTATTAAGGTTATTCATAATATTTTTATTATCTAAGAGGAAACTAATAACTGTTCATGTAACTGCACTAATTGAAGATATAAATCTGGATGTTGGTCAGTTATTTTTTTACTCAAATGATTGTCAGGTGGGACAATATTGACCAGAACAATTTATCTACTTAAGAAAGGTGGGAAGTTTTCTGTTTAAAAG
This sequence comes from Promerops cafer, assembly GCA_013398275.1. Classification (NCBI taxonomy): domain Eukaryota; kingdom Metazoa; phylum Chordata; class Aves; order Passeriformes; family Nectariniidae; genus Promerops; species Promerops cafer. Next base: position 1,224,204 of record VZSE01014927.1, read on the forward strand.
GTATCAGTGACTTCGCAGTGCATTTGTGTGAAAACAGCTTATCTGAAACAGAAGGTCCGTATACAATTTAAAGACTTTTTAGAAACTGTTTTCTAAGTGCACTGGTTTATTTGGGTTTTTTGTTTTTGTTTTCTTATTCATCTTCCCTTTTTCCTCTTTTTTTTTTTTCTCCTTCTGTATTTTTATTGTTTGAACATGGAGGACAAAAGGACCCTGGAGGGCAGACTTAAAAGGGGTGTTTTGTCACCTTCATGCACACTGCTCTGTAGTAGGAGGAAAAGACTTAGGGCAGCTCTCCAGGGAGGAGGAGAGGAAGAGTTTACAAATGGATTTTCACTAATATTTTACATTCTTCTTATCCAGATCAAAAGAAAAAACAAAAGGGAAAAAAAAAAAAAAAGTCTGATTCAAACATCTGCAAATTAACATGCAAGATACATAAAACAGAGCTACCTTGCTGGGAAATTTCCTCTGTAAAAGGCATACTAACATGAAAATAAACTGCAAGTGTCTGTCCTTCTAGAGGGGATGGCATCTCAAAAGGAAACAAAAACTAACTTTTCTGGACTGGCACCCTCAGTAAGAATCCCAGTAGCTGTGAAAAATGGCAGTGATCTGGAAGGTCTGATACCCCCAGCACACATGGATGTGAATCAGGGCTACAGGTTCCTGCGGATTTATCTGTGGGCAAACCTGCTGTTCAGTCAGGATAAGACATTTGTCTAAGGAGGCATGTTTATTGGGTGCTGTACATGAATTACTGGGTGAAGTTCCCATTGCTGTACTCTGCAAATTGATTGTGAACCCCCTATGATTTCATTTCATTTCTCATGATAATTTTTTTCTCTTTAAAAGCTTTCCGGAGGTATGTGTTTTGGAAAATGTCTGGTTATATGCCTGTCTTTTCCTAAGTAATTTGTAGTATCTGTGGCTACAGAACTGAGTTTATGAACATGGCATGAGAAAATTCCTTGAGAAAAATAAGACTAAATCAACTAGAGAAAACCAGGAAAGCATTTGTCAGCACATCCCCACAATTTTCAATGTGTTTCATGATTTGTTAGGGGGAAGGGCTAATTTAGGTATTGTTATTCCTGAATCTGGGAGCACTCTGGGTAAGAATCATAATATCAGGCAGCCTCAAAGTTTGTACCTATTAAATATATATTTACTCATAAACTTCTTAAAATGAAGTCAATAACAAAGAACACCTGGGTGAAAAAATTTGTCTTGCTCACTCTGCCTTTTCAATGAATAGAAGAAGAAGAACAGACTCTGTGGTGTCAATCTAGTAACATTTTTTTTTAGCTAGCACTAATTAATTATGAACACAGAGGAAAAATGATTGAAGAAAAAAAAAAAAAGCAAGCTTGGGAGAGCCTGCCTAAATGTGATTAACTTTCTTTTGTAATTAAATTGCTAAGAACTGACCTTAAGTGCAGTTATGTAGGCATATACTTAATTAATACATGATAAATAAATATCCTGATTCAGAATCTGACTTCTTGGTAGAGGACGAGCAGATCTCAGTAGACAAAGTGGTTGGAACATGAGGGAAAGGGGAGAGTGCTGCTTGGCTCTCTCTGCTCTTTACATTTGAACAGAAAAATCATAGGCCATAACTTCTCTATTTGTTGTTAAATTGTCATCATGGAATCTCTCTGCTGGTCAAGCAGAGTGAAATCTTATTACAGCACCTGGGTACACATCAGGGTGGGTCTGCATCTCTTCTCAGGGAAGTTGTGACAGCAGAAATCCACTGGTTTTGTTCTCTCCCTTCCCTGAGGCTGATAGAATCTAAAGAAACACATCCTTCAGGCACCTCCTGACTCTGGGAGAGAAGATGTTTCCACCATGGTGATTACACACCAGGACTACAAGATGGTGTTGTCACTCACCATCTGTCCTGTGCTCTCAGAACAAGCCAGGCTTGGTAGCCTCCAATGTAGTTTTGAAGAAAAAGATGGGCATGCTGTAAGGAAAAAATGGTGATACATACAATCATTAAGAGTGAAGCAATTTGCTTTAAATGGAGGGGAAAAAAGGAGTTGACTGCCCCATAGAATTTTTAAAATTTGTGTTATTATTATAGGTTTTCAGAGAAGAAAATGAACTTTTTTGATTTTGAAGCTACATTCAGTCTTTTCTTGAACACACCCAGGGAGGGTGGCTGCACCACCTCCTTTGGCATCCTTCTCTGATGCCTGCCCACAATTTCAGTGCAGAAATCCTTCCTGGTGTCCAGTCGGATCTTCCCCTGACAGCTTGAGGCTATGTCCTCTTGCCCTGTTGAACAAACAAAATTTTTTGAGACAGAAAAATTTTGAATTTTGTCATCTTCTAGGAAACCAATAACTCAGTCCCTTTTCTGACCACAAATAAGTCACTAAAGTGCTGGGAAAATGAATATTCTTTAAGTCAGTGCAATAATTTCATGAGTATGATTCTTGTATGATCTTGATTGTTCAAAAGGTGCTTGCTCAGATTTTTTGCTTTAACATCAGATTGATGAAATGTTTGAAGGAGTGTATCTCCTTTAGCTTCACAGGATTGAATTGGAAGTTGTCTTCACATTTTGAATGAAGCTTTGAAGAAGGTAAAAGGCATTGTGAGTTTACTCCAGCCTGCAATTATACTGCTGATAAGATGTTAATGAAGAGAAACGCTGAATTGAGTCTGTAAAGTAGTTATAATCAAGTCTTGTTGTAATTAAAATTGTCAACAAATTGACAAAGACTCTTAGTGACTTGTACTAAAACCTCTAGGAAAGTGAAGCTGGGAGCATCTGTGTATACATTGAGGTCACTAGTTGAAGCATTGCTTCTTTTCAGGATGACCTTTTCCTTAGGAAATCTTCCATATACAGAGTCAAACAGAAAGCCCTGTTAGCCTAAAGCATCAAGTCTACCTCAGGCCAACCACATCTGTTTCATGAAAGTATATAAAAAAATCAGCCAAGCACAGGGTGATGCTTTGCCTCTCCTGGCAATTCACAGTTTTAGGACTTGATCAAACTCTGTGCATGTGCCCAAACTTCTAAAACTTCTGGATTCTTACAGACCAGCAAAGGAACTGAACTTTGGGCTGAAATAGCTGTGTGCATGTTTGTGTACATATCTACACCTCTGTATTTCAGTCTACTGGGAAAAGATTGTTATGTACACAGCTGGCTTTAACAAATGCAAGTTCTGATGTGTAACATCAACGTTATGTGCATATAAGATAAAAATCACATTCATGCAGAAGGGATCTCAAAATCTTTTAGAGTCTCTGTAAAAAACTGCAATTCAAGTAAAAAAAAAAAAAACAAAAAAAA
>VZSE01014927.1:1227531-1263343 GCA_013398275.1 Promerops cafer
AAAAAAAAACAAAAAAAAAAAAAACCAAAAAACTATGGTGTTTTATTGGCAGCAAGGGCCTAACCCAGGGAAAATTGAATTAGAATATTTCACAAGGAATAGGCCTGGATTTGTTTAGTCTGAATGGCCAGGCTACAGATGATTATAGATTTGGTTGTCTGGCTGCAGTTTGTGTGAACGAGGTCATCTGTTCTTAGTATAATACTATGTTTTTTTCCCTTCTATCATTACATCAAAAGTTCATGGGAAATCGTTAACAGCTCCTTCACAACCTTCAAAAGGTATCACCACTTTTATTCTGCTGTAGAGGAAAACACACTATAACTCTCAGCCTTTCATCTTTAAGTATTTGCCACTTAAAAACTAGTTTGAAAGCAACTTAAGTGTACAACACATCATATAGTTATAAGCCAGGAGTAGAAATCCAACAGCCTGGGCTTGAGGGAAGGCTGGAAATAGCTCACATCTATTTCTATACATAGATCCTTTAGCATATGGTACATAACCTCTGAGTCAAAAAGATTCTAGCAGGAGGTGTGAAACAACTCCTTGCTTCTGAATAGGGCAAATTAAAAAATAGGGCAATGTGATGTGATTAAAAGGATGATTGCAATATTGTATGTCCCAAAGCATTAATAAGCTGGTATTACATATACTCCTTTGTAACTGGTTTTGACATCAGCATTATTAAGTCTTAATCAAGGAAGAGGAATCACTAGATAAACATTAAGCAATAGTGATCATGGATTGTTAGTAAACATGTGCATGAACAACACATGGTTAAAGGTTGAATCTACACTGCATTTCTTTGTTATTGTTACTACTTCTCTGCCTGTTTGACTGGCTTGAGACGCTGGGCATTTTAGTTGTGGGAAGTGGAAGGGAAAATTCATTTTTCTGCTTAAATTTTGCTTTGTTTTGAAGCAAAGTAAAAATATGACTAGTAATATTTTGAAAAGCTTTGAAGTCTCTAATTACTGCTTGCAAAATTTTTAACACTTTCTTTAAAGGTATCACACATCAGTCTTCCTAGAAGTAAAAAATGAAAAGGGGTGGAAGAAAGTTCTGAATAAGGATGTTTCCCTATTTTTTCATGCATTGTTTCTGAAACTCAATCTGAATTTGCAAAGAATGTTTTCAAGGCCTGAGTTCTGCACGCTGAGTTATCAAAACAATCAACCAAATGAACAAAACCAGACCAAACAAACAAAACCAGACCAAACAAACAAACCAAACCAAACAAACAAACAAACAAACAAATCCAACCTTATTTATACATCTAGTGAAAATGACATTATGTGATTAAAGGTAGCCAAGTAAGAGGAAAAAAAAGGAAGAAGGAAAGAAAAAAGTGGGATGGCTCCTCCTGAAGTGAGACTGATGAGTGACTTTACAGCAGAGTTCCTTCCCTGCTCTGGTAGTGGCTTGTCCAGGCTTAAACATTCTGAAGGCTGTGAAAGAACAGCCATGCAGCTTCTCCAACATACACTGATTGAACATTTCTGTCAGCCTGGATTCAGCTGAGAGGCATCTCAGTCCTGCTCGACTTCCTCCTCCTTTCTACACCACTGACATGGCCCCCGGCCTGGGGGGCCTATGTGTCAGCTGTGGATCCTTCCCTGATGGGGAAATTCTTAGTGGTTAGTTTAAAACAGTTGGAGCTTTCCTTTAAAACTCTGTGACAAGTGGAAAAGGAGGGTTAATCAAGACTATCCTAAATTTTACTTAGGAAACTTAACTTATTTGCTTGGACTTTAGGGACAGAACAAATGAGACAAGGAATGGACTTTCTTCCAAACATGAAGTGTGCTTTTTCATGGTGTTTCTTTTTCAGATGTTTTTTTGACAATGAAATCACAGTCCTTCCTCTATCAGAAGGCAGTTATTTTGTACATTTTTGTCAATAGCTGTCAAGACCCATAGGACAGGTGTATTTTCCAACACCCCCTCAGATACACAGATAAAAGTATGTATTTCTGGTTGCTGCTTTCCTCTTTGCTGTGAGGTGCACAGCTTACAGTCTTGCAGTGGAATGAACAGTTGAGGTCTCACAGAAAAACTCTGAATGTACAGTCAACAAAACCAAAAATATTTATTTTGCATTCCAGGGTACATAACTGCATAATGCAAACTCATTCATTTTAGGATATATAACCTGGACCTCCTAGAGTAAAGGGATGGCCAAGCCTTCCATGCTCCCACTTAATTTTTCAGGGCTGCCTGTTTCTTGCAGCCAGGCACCTGGAGTTTTTGTCTGTCTCTTATTTAAAGCAAGTGACTCAGGTTCTGAGCCTGAGCCCTCTGAGGCTGCACTCCAGGCAAGGACCATATCCATGCTTAGGCACGAGGGAAAAGTTATCTTGATGCAGTCAATGCCATGAACACAGGGAATTGATGACTTGGCATTCAAGTGCCGAGTCATCAATCATAAAGAATCAATCTTTGCTCCCTGAGGAGCTGGCCCCAGGCAAACATAATTCTCTCTCACTGCCACAGACCTGATAGCTCTTGTCCCATTTGTAGGGATTGTATTTGTTCTTATTTCAACATTGATTCACTTGGCATTCAGGAGTATTTTCCAGATTCCCAGAAAATGTCACCTAATTCATCCTCTCTAAAAAGGGTGGTGATGCTTGTATATTAGAGGACCCTAATACTTGTTTTTTTTTCCTGGTAATACTTTACACTCTAAGAGCTGAATGGAAAACAAGATCCTGTTGGTTCCTTTATTGCCTTTTGTGCATGTGATTTGAGGAAGGGGAACAGTAGACACAAAAGGAGGGCTGTTAAAAGCTTTTGAGTGCTTTTAACTCAGTCAGGCTTTTCAGGTCTGTCAGCAGGTAGGTTAATCAGTAAGCTTTATTATTTTTATTCCAATGGCAACTCAGAGGCATTGGTCTACACTACAACACCATTGTGAGCCAGGGCCTATTCTTACCATGGAATGAAAACTGGGCCCTACATGCTTAAAGCTTATGCACTAGAATTAGGATTTGATTTTTTTTTTTTTTTTTCTGTCCCTGGGGCACAGTGCTCTGGAACATATCAGAATAAGTAAGCATACTGAATTCCAAGAATTTGGAGCGCTGCTCAGAAGCATAGTTGCTGTACTCATAGGACACAGGAAAAAAGTAGTTTTATGTGTTTATTTCCTCTTTTATTTTCCTTTATATTATTTTTAGTCCTAGATAGGGACAGAACAAGCCAGCTTCCAAACACCAGTATATGTAATTAGCTAATTATATGTTAAAGAGTGCAGAGCATTTATAGTGTTCTCTTCTGCATATGTTCTTGTAATTCGGGACTTGAAATCTTGAAAGCTGGTATTTGGAGCTTATAAATCTGCATCAAATTTTACTCATTGGAAGCAGAGCTGGTGCTCAAAATCTTCTGGGGAGACCACTTTTCCAGAAAATACAAAATTTTTTTTCAGTGTTCCTGCCATGCTGAGGGGGGGTCGGAGAGTAAATTCAAATACCAGTCCCAATCACATGTGCACAGAGATTCAGGAGGTTACATTTCTCTTTCCACTTGGCCTGACCTGATCTAACACTGTGCTACAGGCTAAAAGGGTGATTTCAACCATCCCCAGCTCCTGACTGTGATCTCCTGCTATTACCTTACGTGAGTCCCAGAAATCATGCACCGTGGAGTGAGATGATGCAGTGCAATGTCCTCGACAGAAATCATTTTGGGAAAAAAAAGAAAAACCCTGAATGTTTGATTTTTTTTGTCAGAGAAGCAAGCTGATGAGATTCACTCTGTGGTCACCAACGTGCTGAACCTGGAACGAGGTCAGGAAAGAGATGTGGAGGATGGATGGATGGATGGATGGATGGATGGATGGATGGATGGATGGATGATGGATGGATGGATGATGGATGGATGGATGGATGGATGGATGGATGGATGGATGGATGGATGGATGACTTCTCTCAGGCACAGCTGGCATTAGGTCATGAAATGACTGTGCCCGTATTTGAGATATTGTGTATTCAAGACTGGCAAACTCATGTCTTTATAAGAGGGTTGTGTAAGAGGATGCCCTGGGGATCAGAGGTTTTGAAATTTCAAACACTTCTGCAAGAGCTAAACAATGTCAACCTTTTTTTAAAAAGATAGCAATCCAAAATGTTTTTTCCTCTCCTAACTGGATAGCTGGGAAGATGTCTAATACTGTTCCCTATTTTCTACATGTTTTCCATTTCCCATAAAAAGAAAAAAAGAGTTTTACATTTTTTTTTAATTTTTTGTTTGAAGGAATTATGGGTAATGACCCAAATCAGTAACTGTGAATTTGAGGATTTAAGCTCTTGAAAAAACACAGACTGTTGTTGCTATTTCTCAGAGTAAGAGAACCTGAAAAAAAAACAGAATATTTTCTTTTTTTTAGGGGGAAAAGTAAAAAAAAAAAACTGAAGAAATTGTATTCACTCCAGATGAAATTCTTCTAAGGACTATAATGGCAGCAACTTAGCATTCAAAATTTAGCTCAAGAGGGACTTTCTTAATATTGGAAAATTATGTGGACTGTGGATATTCCCTTCTCACAGATAAACTGGTGTAATGATGGTGAATTTGCACCTTGCTGCTCCAGCACTAAATTCCTGGTCTACAGGGAACTTGATAATCATATTTAACTTGCCTAGAAGAATTTTTTCATCCAACTGCTTTGCTTATCTGGAATAAATAATTAAAAATAACAGAATTTGATGAAAAAGTCTCATTTATTTTACAGACACAAGTTGCAAAATTAATTTTTCTGAAGTTTGGGCAAATATCTTAACCGAACCTTTGAATGATCTGAGTTTTGTTCATTCTAAGCTTTAATGCTTGGGAAAGTGACCAATGAGGCATAAAGCAAATCTTATTGCTTCATCAGATGGTGAGTGCAATTTATGATCTACTGACAAACCCAGAAGAGAATGCTGAAATATTGTGGTCACGCCTAATAAAATAGCAGGTACAGCCTGCAGATAGGGCAAAGACTAATCTCAGCTTCATGCACTAATCTCTGCTGAAGCCAATGGGAGTAACCTTGGCCTTGGTTCAACAAAATATTTAAGCACATGTTTAAGTGTCGAACTGTGGCTGGAGTGACTATAGGCTACAAATGATAGAAAGAAGAAGGAAACTCTCAGTGAAACTGTCCCACTTCACTCTTTGACTAAGCTCCATCGGAAGAGCTCTTAAACACTGTTTAAGTTTCCTTTGTAATATTTTTTTTTCACAGATTTGAAATGTTCTTAAGTAAATGCTTTAAACTGAGGTTTTCCATTTAGCTGAATTAAGGTTTGAATAAAAAATTTGTTCCAGAGAACTGGGACAGCGATGATTCTGCTGGCCAAAGAAAAGCGTATTAGATCTGTAAAAAAGTGGGTTAATTAGTCAGAAAGTCTCCAGGAGACCCAGGCAGACATTCACAGTCCTTGCAAAAACAGAGATGCAGAGCCTTGCTGAGACAATGAGGGACCTGCTTGCATGATGAATCCATGATTATCTTTCTCTCCACACATTTCTGCTTGTCCTTCTCACCTAGCTTAGGAGAGCTCTTTTCAGAGAGAATTTCAAGGGCTGCTTTATTTGTTAGGAGACAAGGAGGCACTAATAAATTCCTCTGTGTGAGGTATTTAATTACATAATAATGTGTACACTAATCAAGGTAAATGTGTTTGTGAAAACACCTTGATATGGGAACAGTTAATCACCCAAGGCATTGCTTCTTAACACACCTTGGAAGTTAACTTAATTAAATTAATTAGAACAATGAAAAAATGAACTGTTTATTGGTCTACAATGGCCTGAAGCAAGTGCTTTTCCACCAATGTTAGGAAATCTCCCAGACTGCAAATCTTTTTTTTTTTTTTTTTTAATTTATTCTGCACCTCTAGTTCTTGCTCTTATGGCAACCTGTGAGGAGCCTGAAAGGGGTGGCATTTTGCATTTTCCTCTACAGCCCTGGCATCTGAACTCCTCATCTGCAGGAACCAGGTGATTGGTACCCAGAAGTGCTGTACTTGCAGCCAAAGATACAGAAAATGAACACATCTGTGAGCTGATGTGTGCAGCTATGTGCTAGCTGGAAAAGAGCAGTTAATACACTGGGGATGTGTTTGTTCACAGTCAAAAGCCAGCAGAGATGTGTGGAAAGGCACCTTCTTACCTCTAGCAAGCTTTGGGTTGTCTCTCATTATCCATTATTGTTTTCTGCTTCCAAATATTGCATCTAATGCAGCCATTTGCTGTCCTGTTTTTCTGGTGTACCTAGCTGACAAATACAATGATGTTTTCCCCCAAGACTTCAGCAAATTTTTGTTGACCACGGCTTTGACTGACATGCAGCTGGCCTGTAAGAACATGGTTGTGTGTTTGGTTACACATGATGCTGCTGTTCGCTCTAGGTGGACACCAGGGCTGGCTTTAGCAGCAGATTTGTGTATAATTTATCATTCTGTCAGGACAATATTGATGTGGACAAAAAGCACAGTCTTCAATGCCTTTCTTCCCTCCTCCCTTGTCTCCCCCTCTTCAGCTCTGAAGAAGAAAATTCTTATATCTCTATGGAGAGGCAGATCCATTAGATGAAATATATGTGGGTTTTTTTTTTTTTTTTGCTTACCTTAAAGCAAAAAATTGCCTTGACTCAATTCCTAGTGTGGCCACACCAAGGTTTGTTTTAGCAGAGTCTGGAGAGGATATACCACAAGAGGCTGAAGGAAGGGTTGGATGAGGATGTGATGAATCTTCTCAGGGAAAACAGTACCTCTGCTGACTTAAATCATAGACTAAATCAATGCTATAGCAGGTCACGCCGAGCGATGTAAGCAGTAGGGTTGGAAACTCATGAGGCAAATGGTTGTTCATAGCTTTTGTCATGAATTGGCCTTTTAGAAGTGACCTAGATCACTCTCTTTAGGGCACCCAGGGAGGCTGGTCAGGGACAGTAAGGATGACTCAGCACCCTGACACCTATGTGTCATTTGCTCTCAGATGAAGCAGGGGAGAGAGAGCTTCTTCACTGGGATAGGAATTGGTCTTTCAAGCAAAAGACTAGCCCTTCTTCCTTCATCATGTTCACCTGTTTGCTCTGCAAAAGAGATAACAGTTTCTGAGTGCACTGGTTTTAAAGAGATGTATGTAAGTTATCACCAGTGCTCAAGGAATGGGGCAGGACAGCCTTGCTGTAGGCATTTCACAAACGTTAAACAAAACAGTAGGCTTTGCTCCAAATTGGTACTCCAAGGACAGGTGAGGTACTAGGTGAACTTGAAGGACCCTTCCAGTCCAAGCCAAGATGCTTCATAAACACAGGTTTTGTGTTTGCCTGTCTGAAGAGCAGAGTGGTACTGTGCACTTAGAGGTCCAGCTCCATGGATTCTTCTTGACAGGACACAAATGGCATCTTCCACCCCTCTGTAAAAACTCAGTCTTTTGCATTTCCTAGGAGTCTAGTAGTTGGTGCAACTGTTCTTTCAGAGCAAAACCAGCATGCTCCCGCAGATGGATTTCTTTACACTGTGCATCCTAAGAACACGCGCAGATGCACAACTGAATCCAGAAGCAGGCTAGCTCTCTCAGTGTGCTTTTGCATCCCAATCCATGTGTCCTACTGCTCAGCTTTGCAGTTTGATTGCAGACATATGTTCATACAGCCAGTTTAGTCCCAGCTCTGAAGCTGACACCACCATCAACATCCCAAGGCTCTCCTCTTCACGCACTTTTGGAAAGTGCTGATGAGACTTGTGGTATGGACAGCTTGATTTACTGACTTGAGTCTGTTGGTGGCTAAGTCATAAATGGAAAAAAAATAACCAAAGCACAAAAAGCAACTGTGAAAACAGTGCTGGTATTTTCAGAAGCAATTAAGTATTTTGATAGACATTTTCTTCCTAAATAGCAATAATTTCTGCCATTTTCTTTGGTTATCAGGACCACTGAAGGCATCTCAAACCAGGTTAAGAGGTAAGGACTGTGAAGAAATGAAATGCAGGTGTACTTCTGGCCTTCATTTTTTCATCCATGTAAACATATTTCATGTGTCACTGCAGCACCTCCCTGCTACTCCTCACTCACTTGTATGATCCAGTCTGTCTTATCATCAGAACTGGAACACAGCACACGAAAAGGAGGGAAAAGGACACATTCTGTGAATATGTGACATCAGTGTTTCTGCTTGTATTTCCTAACTGTGCTGCTTGTGAAATATCCATTTTCTCCTGTTTGCAAGTTTCATATGCACTGGTTTTCTACACAGGTGTTAGTTCTCACTTTGCTTATTTGTTCTTCCCCCCCACCCCCCCCCGCTTTTTTTATGTATGTTTTATTATCTTAGAATTTTCTTGTTAGTTTGTGTACATGTGCAAGGGTGTTAATAATTTTCTTGGGACTCTTTCATCAGAAGCTATTATCACAAACCTATGTTGTTGCTATGTAACAAACCTGTGCTGCTGTCTCAACACTTATTTTTTTAATCTCTGTGCTTCTTTCAGTCCTTAATTCTCTCTTTCTTCCAGACATTTCTCTCTTCCTTCCTCTCCCCTGAAGAAATCCAAAAGGCATACACACACCTTCCGATGCACACACAAACAGAAATAAACACTGGGGGGAAAATACCCTTAAATTCCTCCCATACTGTTTGTTGACTTATTTATTTAATTTCAAGGTCTCTTCTGAAGATGAGAAATAAGACACAACAAGGCATGTGTTATACTGAGATAACACATACCTTTGGGGAAGTGTGAAACACAAGGCAAAGAGGAGTGCCTTCAATGACCCAAGATGAGAGTTATCTTGTGGTAACACACACCTAGATGTGTCCCATTATGGCTGTGAAGGATGGGGATGTAAAAAGTGGAAATAAAAGGAATAGTAGAACTTGAATTCCTTTTATTGTTATTATTATTTTTAAGTTAGTCTGCAGCATGTCCTTCTATCATAAAAAGGAGAGAAGGATTCCAGCCAACAATCCTGTGGGACATCCATTATAATACAAAATAATACATGCAGAGATGTTAAAGCCAGAAGGGACACTCACATTCACTCTTACTGTGGATAGTTCCATATCGCAATTTATTAAATGTCACAGAGTTATTCAGCATTGAATTCAAAGTATTTGATTGCATTCCTTCCCAAAAGGCATCCATACTACTTCTGAAGACATCAAAACACAGGGAATCTGTTACTTATTGAGTAATTTATTCTAATAGTTTGTGACTCCTGCTATTAAAAAGTTGTGCCTTCCTAAAAAATTGATTGTCTGCTTGTTTGAATGTCTCCAGTCATTCTTGCTTGTTCTGCCATATTGCATGACATTAAACTATATATCCCACCTTGTCCTACCTGTGTTGTAATCTAGTCAACTCCTGGCTTTCATTTCAGAAAATTAAGCAAATTGATTTATTTTAATCCTTCATTGAGAATATATTTGAAACATTAGGATTACTTTTAAGACTCTTTGCTCACTGCTTTATGTCAGCAGCTTTATTTCCATGCTGGTTTTCCTAGTGTAGAGATAATTTTCTTCATAGCAGCTGATGGGGCTGCATTTTGAATTTGTGTGGGAAATAGTGTTGATAATGTAGAGTTGTTGACTGTGACTAGTTTCACTAATACTTAGTTTCTGTTTTGCAAAGTGTTCAGGGTCTTCTTTCTAAAGAAGGCAAAGACATTTTGGACCTTCTTTTTCCAGGTATAACTGTGTTACTTTGAATCTTCTATTTATTTGTCTGCCATTTTATGAGACAGCTGGGTGATTTTTCCCTTTCCCGTCCTCACTTACTAGTATGTCAATCTCTGTGCCATCTGCAGATTTTTGCTGTAGTGATTTCTTATTTACTTATTGATGAAAATATTGAATAATGCTGCACCAATTACTAAACCACATTAGAAACAGCTTGCTCCTAAATCCTGGGATCATACAACATTAAGTACTGCATTTTGAGACCTTATAGTTAGCCAGTTCTTAATCCACTTAGCATATGTTTTATTCATATTGTATGGTGATAGTTTTAAAATTAAACTCTTTTTCAGTACTAAATTCAATGCAACCAAATGTATTGTAAAAAAAGAATGGGATGAAAGGAATCATCTTTTATCAGACCTTTCAGCTATGCAGAAATAAAAACCAAAACAATAAAAGCCAAACAAAAACCAAACAAAAGAGAACAAAACAACCTGAGAGGTTCAATCTACATTTATTTACTTAACAAGTGGCTCTTCTTTTTAAAACATCAAGCCTTTGAAATCACTGGAATTTCTCAGATATTTAAAAAAGTGTGCTGATACAAGAAAAAGGTGAGAAAAGATTGCTGTGGTCTTTTCTTTAGTACATGAACTTAGCAGATACCACGTGCAAAATCTTTCTAAGTGTAATCTTAAAAACAACTGTTTTCCTGTGTGACCTGGGTGAATTGAATTCAGTATTTGTTGTAGCAAATTGTGCACAATACCCAGTAGAATGAAATCCTTAGATTAATAGATTTTATGGCTGCAAGGGAACATTATGATTATGTGCTCTGACCTCTTGCATAGTGCCTGTCATGGAATTTTAGCCAGTAATTCTCGCCTCAGGCTCAATATCTTGTGATGCATAACAGTCTATTACTACAGCAAGTGTTGGGCTTCTTTGGTGCTGCCTTCATGAGAGTCAACACTTTTCAGTATCAGTTTGGCAGTAAAGTGAGGGTGGCTATGGAAAGGGATGCAAAATAGCATGTCAATAAGTGTTTCTTTTTTAAGGGAAGGTAATATATGTCATATCAATATTCATGTATGTATACATGGAATCATAAAATCTTGGAACCCCAGAACTGCCCAGGCTGGAAGGGACTGCCAGAGATGATCTGATACCATATTCTGTGAGAAAGGGAGCCTGGATAAGATTATCTAGCATCCTGTGCAATTGCAGCTTGAAAGCCTGCAGTGAAGAGGACTCTACATGTCAGTGTGGAGGTTGTTCTGAATTGCTGCTCTTACTGTAAAAACTTATATGAAGGTGAAACTATGACACACAGGAACCTGCTCCCATTGCTGCTTGTCTTCTCCCTATTACTCCTTGTGAAGACTGAGTCCCTGTCCTCTTTCTAGCTATACTTTAGGCTCAGGAACACAGTGATAAAGTTGCCCCTGAGTCTTCTCTTTTCCAGGATTAAAAGATCTAACTCTTTCACTCTTTTCTCAGAGAGCAGCTTCTCCAGACATCTGCTGATGCATATTCAGCTTGTTGTCCACCAGAACCCCCAGACCTCTTTCAACAAGATTGCTCCCCAGCCACAGTGAACATAGCTTGTACTGGTCTCCTTGAGCATGTCAGCCTAGGACATTTATATTTTGGAAATATTGCAGAGAGAAAGTGTGGTCTGTGCTCTAGCTGACTGGAAAGCCTGAGGACCTGACATGGTTCGAGTATGTCCACCTTGACGTGTCAGTTTGGATCAGGAGTGTATTTCTGAAGTGACCTTCTGGACCTTCCCCAGTTATTGCATCTTGCACAAAGTGAACTTGGAGTGTTTGAACAGGATCTTGTATGGACAAAGCTGATGTCAGTGATGAACTTTAATAAAATATCTAACCTTCTCCTGCATCTTGGGTTTGTGGGACCCCTGTAGTGCTAGTATAAACTAAAAATGCCCTAAAAGATCTATAGTGTGGATACTGGGCCCTCAGCAGCAGCTGATTGTGTATATCTAATGAAGTTACATCACCCTGCTTACTGTGTGGAGCTGTTCTGTCAGATTAAGACCTGATAGCACTGACTTGCTGTTTCTTGGGGTACTCAAAAACTTGTTTATAATACCTACTTTTTACATTGAAAAGAGAAAGATGAAAAGGTAGAGGTCTTAGAAACCCAGAAAAGAATGAGATTTTCAATCTCATGGTATGTTAAAACCACGATTGCAGTGGTCAGGCCCATGTGGAATGAATTTCCAGACTCTGTTTCTTAGGATTTTGGGGCAGGCATCCAAGCTGACATCCATGTAGGTGTTCCCAACAGCTCATTTCCCGATCAAATGGGCATATATTCTGAATAAAATACATACACTAGGGGTTGGATGGGAATTTTCATGCTGTGAGAAATGTGCTTTGTGATCCAGACAAGGCTTTGAGTGTTCAGTGGGACCAACGCACCTTGTGTAACATATAGATAACTGCTAGCAATTTTTCTGAGTGCCCTTTCCTCAAGGACGATAAACTTGTTATTTCTTCACAGAGGAAAAAAAAAAGCCTTATATACTCCTTTTTTAGTTCTTTGCTTGATTCTCGGGGTGCTGGTCAAGATGGCAGCCTTTGGAAATATGAACAGTGTTAAAACACAGTAGGGATGTAATGAAGTGAATTCTTTAGCATGTAATAGAAGCAGATTTTTATACCAGTCCTGCCAAGGGCTCTCACCATGACTGACATGCTCAACATTAACTTGCATTCCCAGGTACATAATACTTAAATTCTTTTGAACACACTACTGGAAACAGGCATGCTAAAGAGTTGTCGTTCTACTGACTAATAATGCCATATACATTATTATCTTCAAATGCCCCCTTTTAGAACTTTGCTGATCCCGTTGAATATTCTGGGTAGCTGAGTTTTCAAAACATATTCATTCCCAGTAGAGCTCTATGGTCTGTTGATTGGCTGCCTCCTTTCCTGATCACGCTGTGAACTTTAGTGGATGAAATTTTATACATAATCACGCTGCATTCTTTGCTGATTGAGCCATCTATTATCACTGTTTATATAGCTATTTCATTCTGCATTTGCCAGTCCAGTTTCAAGCTTGTTTTTCCCCCAATATATTATGCAAAATAAACTGAACAGGAATTACAGTATTTCCAACCTGCTGTGTCTTCAGATTCTAAGATAGCAAAATGCTTAGGTTTTCTTTCAAATAGTAGGATAAATGCTTCCCCAAAGATTGAAGCTGCTGGTTATGGAAAGCTTGTGCCACTTACTATATGCAAAATAGGAAGATTTACAAAGAAACTGATTGCATCTTTATTTGCTTTATCAAAGAATCTAAAACCATAGCTGAAACTATAGAAAATGCATTTTAGTGATCTTAAAACAAATGATATCCCCAACAGATTTGTCGACAGTTTAGCACATAAGCCCTGGCTGCTGAAGCAAAAAGCATCTGGAATTTCTACTGCTAGAATGTGCACCTTAATAAGGAAAAGATTCAAAAGTTCAATTCCTGAATTGTAGAGCTTGGTCAGCGGAGTTTTGCAGCTGAACAAGTGTTGTCTGTGCAGCTGGTTTTGCCAAAAATAAATAAATAAGGGGAATGAATAAACCAGCGCTCAAAACTATGAATCTTCTCTAATAGTAAAATATGCAAAAATGATAGTAAACTCTCTCCATTTATTAAATTAAATTATGCATCTCAATCATCAAAGTGTGCAACAACTGCACTCAAGAAGGGCGTCACTAAATCAGAGGAAGATACAGCCCAATCAGGAAAATTTAACAACTCCATCATTAAATTAGGCAACACTATCAGAACCAAGGTAAATAAAATGATAGACTGTGCCGGCTGATCTTTGCTGGCCAGAAAACTGAGAGGGAGACTGAAAGACACCATTTGATAATAAATAAGGCAGTGTCCCCAGGGGGAAGACCTTTAGGAGGTACAAATGATAATTGCTTTAATGAAGTCACTAGAGCTGAATCTATTATTTTAAAGTAAATACCTCATAGAACAATTTTCTTGTGACTCTTCATTTATAGTATACTAGTTCCTTTGTACCCGGATCAACAGTACCCCATAAGGACCCTACTCCAACAGGTAAGCATGGAATTGAAGTTTAGTTTTTATTTGTATAGTAGCCTTTCCCCAAATAATTTTCTTCTCAGGGGGGAAAAAGAAAAAAAAGTGGAAAAACCTTTGGATCTACAAAATTCAGTGTAAAAACCTTCCACCAGAGATAAATAAAAAAAATTGTCCTTCATGCTCAAATGTTTTCTGCCAGCCTTGCAACAGGCAGTCTGGAGTAGGTGTTACAATTGCCTACAGGGGCTAAAAGGTATAAGGGGAAAGATCTGAATACAAAGAAAAAGGCAAGTGAAGTGGTGATTCCTGGAAATGAACAAAAAGTTTGAAATTGGTTGGAATGTGAGAAGACACATTCCAGGCATGACTTGCTCATAATTTTCAGTCTCTAATCAGGCCTGGTGTAGGATAGTATACCTGATAACTTGAGGGTCATTGGATATTACAAAGAAGAGAAAATCATAGAAATAGATAGCATGGTATCAGGCCCAGTGTAGCAAAAAAAGGCCTACAGACTGTATTATCAATAAATATGTCAGCCTTTAACATTAATTTCTAAGTTAGATCTGACCTAATAATGGTTGCTGCAAAGGGAATATGACTGCAACAAAAGGGGCAGCCACTGCCCTGGACAGTCTGCAGTCCACCAAAAAGGTCAGATAAAAGAAAGAGGAGATACAAAGTGATCAAATGGCTAAAGTGAGTAACAAGGGGAAGTCAAAGCTGCTGAATCACACTGTCCTGACTTGATCACAAACTTCTGTAGTTCTGTAGTCAGGACTTCCTAGGCTGCCTTCCCCTAACCTGTGTCAATTGTGAACTGTCAGTCCTTGCTGATCAGCATGCTGTCCATTTGAGAGGACTGGGAGCCTGGATGTTTACCCGGGGCCTTTGGTGGGTGCATATGAGTTTTCCTAGCTTGTGTCTACATGTCATTGCCATTATCTTTACCTGTATCAAGCAGGCTAAAGGCAATCTTTTCTGAAATCATGTCTCCATTTTGCTGGGTAGACATATGCTTAGTCAAATCCTTAAGGAAAGCTGCCACTAATACAGTGTACAGAGGAGCTGGAGTTACTGAACATTACAGGTGTTTGTTTAACCTTGGCATACATGGGAAAACTGTAATGATTTGTTTTGTACCTGAAGGCCCAGAGAGGATTATGCTGCCTGTCTACTGTCTGTATGTAAGGTGTGTGAGCAAGGAAACTTAAAAGACACAGCCAATTTCTGTGCTTCATCAGGATCAAACATTTCCATTAAAATACTAGCTTTTAAACACTAATATTAGTCTGAAATAATTATTGAAGATTTCTCCCTGTGGCCATTATATCCTTAAGCAAGACGAGGTAATTTCTCCTGTTAGTGTTCTGAGCATTATTTTTCCAGCTCTCTTCTTTAGCAATTCTTTTCAATAAATTCAGTGCACTTGAAAATCAGATATTAATTTTAAAACTCCAAGAAGGAAGGTACTAGAGAACACTAAAAAATGGATATACATAAAAATGTACTCACACACACACACACACAAGGGCAATAAATGCCCATACACACACAAGCATGCAGGATGTCCCTTGAGGCTTTGTACTCTTGATGGTTCCACCACATGTTGTATTTTACAGGTCACGGGGCCATGAGGAAAATGCATGCACAGTTTAAATTCAGTTGCTACAAACTGGCAGATGTCTGAAGGAACCATAGTTTCAGAGGGTGACAGAGCTTATGATTCGCAGGAGTTTAACAGGTCTCTGAAAAGTAAAACATCCTTTCAACATCTTCGTGCTTCTCATGGTAGATTACCATTCTGCTCCCACTAGGATCCATAGGAGGTGAAATATCCAGCACCTCTGGGGCAGGGCTAGGTGCCCACAAGTCATTGATTCACCAAACACACAGATGTGTGCTTCAGAGCCTCCTACTTCAATAAGAACTCAGCTCTTATTGAAGCCAATGGCTCTGAAGCACATGCCTGCATGCTCTGCAGGGACAAAGCCTGACACTGATTTGGATACAAGCACGCAGGCATCTTAAATTGACTTAAAAATCCCACAAAATATGGACGCACACATTTCGCCACTTTATCATGCCCTGAAAATCACAGCATTAAGAAACAGAAGAGCTTCTCTATAATGTTGGATAATGGATGAAAGGGTAAAATATATATGATACGACACAGTTTTACCTGAAATTATTCCTTAAGGAGCATTTGGACTTTACTTAATGGTGCAACTGCTTGTTATAACAAGATTTGGAAATTTGTTTATCCATTCACTTACTTATTGGAGGGTATCATTATTTAATTTCTGAAGTGTCACACTAGGGACATGTAGGATTGGGAAGAATTTTCCCATTTTCTAGATGAGATAGGAGGGAAATTTTATGCGTACAACTGGGGAAGAATACTTAAAAAAAGTGTAAAATGTTTCATTAAACAGAAACTTACCCCAGCTGTTCATTTCATTTTTCTACCTCACAGAAAGGAAGCTGCTGCTGATAGCAGTTCAAGGCATCTGGTGTCTTATTTGAGGTAGTTAGTTGCAAATGGACAATCATACATGTCCATGTATTGGGGAGACTTTGTAAACCTTCCTCTGACTGGCTCTCAACACTGGAAGCATCTGCAGAGTTTTATAACCCTCAGTTCACTGCAGTGACTTAGTCCTTTGTTACCATTAATGAACCATCAGAATATCATTAGTGCCAGGAGAGAGAGTGCAATTCATCTCTCAAAATACAGAGGTTTATGTATGAGGTGGCCAGTTCAGGACTCCCTTACACTCACTGGGCAGAAACACATTTAGATCATGTAGGTATATAAATTGGTGTAGTAGACTCATGCTTTTTATTTTAAATCAATGCAAAGACTCCTCCATGACAGACATTTTAGAAGGAAAAGTTCAGAGTTAATGTTTCAATGAAAGCTCTTTGAGAGAAACACGAACTCATTATCTTTTTCTTTCAGCCTCTTCTTCCTCCTATTCTTCCCCTAAATACACTCTAACTCTTCCTTATTATAAGGGAAAAATTCTTGTTTAAGAGAAGATGTGATAAACTTTTTGAATGTTCACTGTCCTGTTTATTATCTGATGGATCAGTTTATATATGGATACAAGAGGTACAAGCTCTCCCATTTGTTCAGGACTGAGCACTTTTTATTAGAAAATTACCTAGGTTATGTTAAACTTTTTCAAAATTTAAAAAAAATATCGTACTAATTTTTTGAGTACTTAAGTTTGTGATTTGGTTATATTCTCTTAGTATAAGATGTATAATTTTAATGTCTTCTGCATTCATGTATTGTACATTTAGAAAGCCTTTTTAAAATCTGACACTGCTCTGAAGAGTAATTTATTATCACAGTACTTCAGAAGATCTTTCTCAGAAATACAGAGTAATTTTTAAAAGGAATAATTTTTCCTATTAGACCTACATGGTCCTATATTTGACCATGTTTCTTCCACTATGAGAAAGTTAAATTACTTTATTTTTTTCATGTGACTTCAAACTGTTATTTGAAAATATTACTTTTACAAAGTATGTATGCAATTTCTTTAAAATATCTTGTTAAGATGTTTCTTTAATGAGAAGCTGCATGCAAAATTTATACTGTATGTTACTATCATTATATATATAATTGGCCGCGTGCAAGGAAATGGAAAATGAAACTTTTTTCATGACAAAATGCATGTATGTTTCCAGGTGTAAAGTATTTAATCGTAATAATCTACAGCTGTGTAATGGTATTGCTGAGTCAAACAAACAGTCTTGCAGTAATTGACAATTCAACTTGCCATTTAATTCTAAATCTCTGCATTATCTGTTCCATTTTCTCTATTATTAAATGTTTTTAGGACAGTCCATATACAAGAAGTCCTTTTCACATAAGTACTTTACTCTGGTGTGTAAAGAATAATATGCATCATAAGATGCTAATGACAGGATTTATTTCACTTACTGTTATTGTCTAAAAATTACATGCTTGGTCTAAGGCAGATAACTGGAGCCTTTTTATATTCAGTGGAGAGAAATGGGCACCTCAGAGACTGATTTGTCCAGTCTGTGTCAGACATCTGGCTTAAGTTGGGACAAATCACTACTTGGAGTTGTCTGTTTTTCTCTGCTGACTGCAGAGAGACCCTAGGTGATTATTTTAGGCCATTCACCTTTCAGACAGTGAAGGTTAGTTGAGATGAATCCTATCTCTAATTGTGGAAACCCAGATGGCAGGGGAAAAAAAAAAAAAAAAAAGAAGATGAAGCAAGAGAAACAAACCAACAACATCTAAAATATGTTTGTGAAAGTGCAAGCACACACTGTACTTAAACCCAGTACATGTTGTGTGCTTATTATGGAAAAGCCACAGCAAAGAAATCCATGTTCTTCATGTGTGTGGATGTGTGTAAAGGGATTAAGCAGTTTAACAAATGCTTATGCTTCCAAAATATCTTTTGGATTGGACCCAAATTAAATTTACCCGAGCCCAAACACCTGTTTAAGTCTGTGATGACACTGCCATATGGTGGGTCAGTTGCTGCACACATGCAGACATGATCAGTTTTATTTGGTCAGTTCAAGTAATCATACCCCAGGCACCCAGCCTGGCCCTAGAGCGTGGCTTTGGTACATGAGATCCACAAGATTCACATCTCTGCTTCCCCAGGGTGGCCAGCCTAAACTATCTTGGGCTACCTGCCTGTGCTACAGGAACATCTTTTTTTTTTGTGGAGTTCTCTGAGGTCTGCGTTATGCTGCCACAAATTTTTGGCAACGCAGGGTAAAAAAACCTCACCTTCCACACATTCTGCCTCACCTCTGCCTCCACCTCAATGCTTTAGCAATACCAGTGTGGTACTCAGTGTAATATTACCTGAATGTTCATAAAACCTGAAAAGTAGCAATAAATACATACACAATTTCCAAGTTTGGGCGTGTCCTTTGTACTATTTTTTTTTCTTTTATCAAGCACAAAGAAGACAGAATGTGGTGCCACATGCCCACCCTGGATGAGTATGTCAGGCACTGTAGTGTGATTTGGAAAAAAAAAAAAAGAAAAAGATAATATCAAAGCAATTGGCCTTTATAGAAAAAGAGTGGTTTCAGCAATGTTTTTAAGAAAAATACTATAATTAGAAATCTTGCTCCTCTTGGCCCATAATTAAATGCAAGCACAATTATAAAACTACTTAAAAATAGGGAAAAATTATTTAAAATCAGTTAATTCAAGATTTGGAAGTAATTTGCATTTCACAGAATCAAAAAAGCCCCAAAGACAACCCTAAGCCAGGGTATATTTCTATTGGTATTTTTATTAAGCTCTAAGAAAGCTGGTTTTCAAAGACAAATTAAGCTCTAGTGAAATATATTTACAATATTGTGATTACTTTTTTTTTTCTGAAAAGTATGGATATCCAAGCAATCTAATAAAACCCCTTATGTGGTTCTTTTTTGTGTTTTTGTTTGTTGTTTTTTTTATTTTTTTAAGTAGATTTTAGACAGGTATTCCACCTGTAAAATGCCTGGCTTTATGTACTGCTGTGAGTGGATCCAAATAAGCGTGTAAAAACCCTTGAGACTGTTATAGGTTCCTTTGAAGTGACATTGACTGCAGCCTGTAATTGTGATACCTAAACAATATGCACTGAAAGCATTTCACTCATACTTTCTGTGTTAATTTTAATAGTAAAACTTGAGTTCCTTTATACTCAAAATAAGATTTGCCACTGACTGTTTCAGCCTTCAGCCATTCAAGTGGACACTTACCTGTCTGACTTCTCAATTTAGGATTCTCTTTCTTTCACTAGAAGGTGAAAACCCTCATAGCTTTTTTCTGCTTTGCTAATCACCAGAAAATTTGGACATCATGTGTGGGGGTTAAACATGAGATTTCCATCTGTGCTGGTCACCAATGATCCCTTGCAGTCAATGGAAAGAAAGAGAAAATTATGGTCACAGTCCATCTCATACCCTAAAATCGCTTACTTCTCTACTTGACGGCACAAAACTTTAGGACAATTGGATTAGAGTTTGTTTATCAGATTCAGATAACTGTAATGACACTCAGTGAGTCCTACCTCTTTCTGTTGTCCCACCCACTGCACTCCAAGATGACAAGCCTCTTTTCCCAGCCCCGCTGGCTCTGTGCCAGTCATCAAAATTTATTGAAACTTGCTCAGATTTTGTTGTTTGTGCCTACACAGCATTGATAAATGGGCACGGGGGTGCCATATGGTACAAGAAAGTTGTGGTTGCAATGGGTTGGTTTAGACTCAGTTTGACTCCATAGCCCTATATAAAAAAGGTTGAGAATTCAAAATAAACATCCACTGTGGAGTTACTAGAAAATCATAAATCAGCCCCTTGATGAGATATTATCTTTATCTATAATGTCTAATAAGGTGAATGAAAGAAATCTGCGTAAGCAAAACAGATGGTGTTTAGAACCTGATGGCCACAGCATAGACACTTCAAGAGTGTTTTCTTTGGTCTGAACCCACAGACTGCAGGAGTGATGCCTCTGAAGATCTCCTGGAACATATCCTCTGATCCAATTTAACCTAAAAGAAATAGTTGCCATGCTCCAAGGCTGCCACAGAAGCCAAACCAATGCATGGTAAATAAAGACAATTGGGAAATTTGTTTTAGAAGCACACTTCTGGCCCAAAGAAAAAGACTGATGTTAGTAAGTGTGATCAGGGCTTATTACTACACTAGCTGTGTGCATTTACCTGCACTCAAGACAACACGTAAGTTAACAATGTAAAGGTAATAAATTTATTGGTGAAATACTTTCCTATTAATTTCTCTAACCATAGGAATTAGTTTATTTATGGAATCTCAACTGTTTGCTCATTGACGTTATTATATTTAGAGGATGCAAATCCTTTTTGTTAAGAAATCTGATTACATGTTTGAGTTATTGACCTTTTTTTGGAATACTTTTTTATTTTTTTTTAAAGATGCTCATTAAGATCTTTTGTCTAGAAAACAAGTGTGTTTTCCTATGCCATAGAGCAACCAAATTCTAATTGCTGGCTTCATTATACAGAAAAGTAGAAGTGTAACAATCAAGAGCCTTATTACACATACATAATTGAGTTTCATTGCAACTTATGAAAACATAAACTGTCTTAAACACACTTGCAGAAAATGTTACATCATCAAATCAACACTTTTATTATACAAAAGTAATTGTGTTTAAAGACACCAAACATATGTTACATATACAAGAGAAAAACACAACAAACAGAACTCTAATAGAACTCTGAATTTTTAGCAATTCTCAGATCAAGAGTTGTTTTTGTTTCGCCCATTAAATTAATATCCCACAAAACTAAGATCGGTGGAACTCTCACCAGTGAAACAGAATTCAACTGTTTTTGGACAAAGGCATTTGAACATAGCCTCATTTGATACAGCACACGGGATTCATTTGAGGATTGCAATGCAGATATCTGCAGCTGAGTTTATTGTTTCACCTCATTGACTATGTTAGTACCTGAAGATAAGCTTTTAGTAAACGTGTTCCATTTCATGCCTATTTCTTTCCTTGCAGTCAAATGTAGATATCTGCATTGTATATCTCAAGCTAGATGAGATCAATCCATCTTTTGATGAGATCAATCCAACTTTTATCACTCTTCAGCAAGGATTATTAATGTGGTTTGACCTGAGACGTTCAGTCCAAATCAAAGGCAAACTTTTTTTGCTGGACTTTCTTAAAAAGAACAGGCATTTAGTGTATTTTGAGGTATTAGCTCATCTTCTAGTATTAAATTTGTGCTTTGATATCCTGGTTTCTGCCAGGACAGGTTTAACTTTTTGCAATAGCCAGGAGGGGATGTGGCCAGGGCAGTAGTGTTATTTGACACCTCCACATGTGATTGCCAGGAGAAGGGGAATGGGAATGGTATTCTCACTTCCAAAGAGAGTGATGTTCCTTCCAGTCAGGAGAAATTGGGCAGGGAAGAGGCAGACGCTTCTTTCTCTTACACCTTTTGTTATTAATATTGTTTCTGTTACTGCTGGTTTTCTTATCTCATTGCTGTTTCCAGTAAATTCTTCTTAAGTCTGCCCATAATCTTTGTTTCTTCTGCTTCCATTTGGAGGAGGAGAGGGAGTGAGTGGCAGCATGTTTTAGTGGGAGTATTAAACTGGAAAACACCATTCCTAAACCATGACAGCCTACACTGATACCTCATGTGGGGTGCAGAAGATTGAGATAACAACTGATCTGCCCAGAGCAGAAGCAAATTTCATCTAAGCATTTCCTGTGTTAGGTACAAAACCACTGGTCACAGTGTTGATTGCATTTTCATGTGGGTGAGGTACCTAACCCTGGATATACTTTCATATGTGCAATATGTGCTCCTGAGATTACTTTTTTGAGAGCAGGAAGAGGGATCAGGATTTCTTTGTTGAAATATCAGCTTATGACATGATAAAACCAAATGCAATGAGGATAATGTGGGACGTGTATTCAGCGCTGCTCTCCTACCCTTACTTCTGAGAGTCCATTAAAAATCATACCCAATCTGTGGGTAAAACAGGGAAGGATAATTTTCCCCAGTTTTTCACCCCCTTTTCCTCCTTCAGGCCTGTTACCAGAGCTTTTGTGGATTTGGAATTTCCCTTGGATGTTAAGGAAAACATGTTCTTATTGCTAGGTCTGCCAGGTCTTCAGAGTACAGTCCACATCACATTCAGAGTTACAAAAAAGAATTTCAGAGATCTGCTCATTGGTCTTTCAGAGATCTGCTCACTTTGTCAGCCAAGATGGTAGCCTTCATGTACACCTTCTCCACTTCAAGTCTCAGTGTAGAGCACAGTGTCTGATCATTTATCACAGAATCCCATGGCAGGCCTTGTTAACACAAACATGTTACTTGAGTCCAACCTTGTTCTTGGAGTTCCCTTCTGGAATTCATGAGTGAAACAGATAGGAAATAATTTTCATTTTTCATCTTTCTAAGGTTCCTTCATGACAGCAATGTGATTTGCATGGGATGAGCCTTCAGGTGTGAGATAGACCCAGATAATTTAGAAAGGACAGTGAAACACCAGGCAAATGTACATCATGCTTTAGACCAGTGTATGACTAGAGGAGTCAGGTACCCAAGTTTCAGTGGGTTGCAGTATTTTGTCCACCTTAAGCATATACTGGAAAATATGTATTTAATATGTTATTGTTGAATCACAAGTTGTTGTGCTTGGAGATCTCTAACATCATTTAGTTGAACCATTATCTTCTTTTCCAGTGAAAAGAAGATAATGGTTCTTGATAATGGTTTCCATCTTAAATTTTCAATTAACCTTATTTTATTCTAAATTTTTCAATTACCTGTTAAAGAAAAACTTATAAATCTGTATTTAGTATTTAGATCTCACTAATTGCTTTAATTATTACCAGTGATACTTACTACTAATGTAAGCACTATTTTAAGTTTCTAGCCTTGTTTGAGATGTTGCTGTGTTTTGAATAAACACATGGAAAGAATCAACTATCTAAAAGGAGAGATTAGACTCTGCATAGGACGTCATTAGCTGGGATGGATGAACTTAGGCAACAGTTCATAATATACCCATAGCATTGAAGAAATTTCCTGGTTTCTATTTCAGAGCATTATCCCAGAGACTGCAATTCTAATTCAATCTCATCTCAATTAATCTAATCATTGTGTAGTAAGTTCCAAATTACACTTTTTCCTGATCTTTGGCAATAAGTAATTAGCTCAGTGTAAGCATTTAACATTTTCTCCTGACCATTAATAAATACCAGTGCAGCTATTCACTCTAGTCAGCACCACCTTGACTGTCTTCCCCTACAAACAGAGCAGGAGAGAGCAGGAAATAACATAAAGCTTTTTTTTTTTTATTATTATTATTATTTTCCTTGGGACTCGCAGTTTCTCCTTTGCCATATCCATCAACACTTTTGCTGGTATTTGTAATGTGCCTTATTGTGACATCTTTGCTTCATTCCACATGTTTAATACATCAGTTCCTCTAACATTCAGGCAGACTTTATAGAGATCTATTCTGAGACTGATATATGTGCACTATTAATTGTATATATTATATATAGTATATGAAGCGAGAGAGAGAAAGAGAGAATCTGATTACTCTAGGGCATCGGCTGCTTTCAACCAATAATAATTTAACATCTCTATTAACTACCTTTTGATGTTCTCTGTAGAGGGTACATACTGTTTTATATACAGGATGCATAATAAATTCCTATGAGATTATGCTGCAATTGAGTAGAAAGTCTATAATGCATAAGTGATGGAGCTGAAAAGCAGCTAGGAAGGATTTTCCTTTCAAAATAAGGTCACATATTTACATCTCACAGAGCAATATGATGGGTGCTGAAGAGCAAGAGGCACCAAGTTGCACTTTCTGGTGTGCTGAGCCTTTCTGTGCATTCACTACTGCTGGAAAATGAGGTGATACGTGACAAGAGGAAGATGAAGAAGAAAAGCCCACAGCCTTCTGAACCTCCAGGAAGGATTTGGTGTCACTTCCTTCAGAGTGTAGCAAACCAAGGATTCAACTAATCACCAGCTAAATGGGGGCATCTGTTCTCAAGTGGGCTAGCACTTTCAGTCAGCTTTTTTAGGTGGCACTGTTGAACCCTTAGAGCTTCTCACCTGTGCTGCAGGTGATGCCAGAGCAAGCCAAGGGGTCTAACACAGACTAGTGCCTACCTCTTGCAAGCTATAGTTTGGCAGTCGGTTATCCAGCTCCCTGCCTGAAAAAAAAATATATATATATTCAAGTCCTAGCTCTAGCTCTGATCCTCTGAGACTTCTGCATATATATTTTAAGTTATTGTGGCAAAGAGACTCTATATAAAGTAGTGTGTCTGCCTCAGAGAACAGGGAGCTATATTCTGTACACTGGTGCAACATCTCATTGAATATTTTGTGTAGTTTTGTTTACTGCAATATAAGAAATGGATTAAACTATTAGAAAGCTTTTAAAAGAGGAAAAGAAGATGGTGAAGAGCATTGAGGAGCTCTGAGGGCACTTGGTCTGTTCAGTTTGGAGAAGAGGGGAGTGAGGGGACACCTCATTGCAGTTAAAACTTCTTTGTGAGAGGCAGAGGACAGGCAGGCACTGATCTCCTCTCTTTGCTAACCCATGACAGGACCCAAGGGAATGGACTGAAGTTGTGTCAGGGGAGGTTTAGGTTGGATATCAGGAAAAGGTTCTTCACCCAGAGGGTGGCTGGGCACTGGAACAGGCTCCCCAGGGTAGTGGTCACAGCACCAAGCCTAGCAGAGTTCAAGGAGCCTTTGGACAATGCTCTCAGGGACACTCTTGGGGTGTCCTTTGCAGGGCCAGAAGTTACGCTCGATAATCCTTGTGGGTCCCTTCCAACTCAGCTTATTCTATGATTCTGTGACATGACAGAGCAGGGACTTGAGATGGACTTAATCAGGTCCAGAATGGTGATGCACTGAATCACATATGTGGGGAGTTGTCACTCACTCTTGCAGAGCCAATCCTGGGCCAGTCTGATGTTCTGCTAAAGTCATAAGTTTTCATAGTAAATTTTGATTTGTAAAAATCAGTGTTTTCCACCTCAGAGCAACAGACTAAAAGAAATTCCAGCTTTTTAGATGACTAATTTTGCACTGGAGGTCTTTGCTTGCCTTCTGTCAGTTTGAAAACAATCTTGTTTAGCCATTTACATTGCTTAAATTAGGAAATGCGGTCACAAAGTATTTGTTTCTCCAGAGCAGCTTCATATTAAAAAACAAACATTCTGATATTCTTAGCTATAAATATAAATTTTAAAAAAAGTTATCTAACTTTATTCATAGAGTACTGAAAGTTGTGAGTTAAAAGGCTCAGAGAATTGTCAATTTTAAAACACTGTTTTCTGAAAATATCAGTTTGTCATGAATAGAGTCATCCATAAGAAAGGATGAATTCCAAACACAGAAGTATCAGCCTGAAAGCCCAGATTGTGAAAAATACGCAATGGCTAAAGCATTATATGCTGATTTCTAAGAAAAAAAACAACAAACAAAGAAACAAAAACCAAAACTAAACAAAAATCTGAAGCTGGAGCAGATGGTTTAAACAGTTTTCTTTTCTGGATGTAAGTAAATGTATTAGAATGTATCTTAAAAAATAGTTGCAGTTACACTCAGTCAATATTTGGAGCATAAGTTTTTTTAAAAAATTATGTTTTCTTATCTGGGATAAGATTACCTTTTCATGTATTCATAACTGTCACTGATTAAATAATAAATAAATTCTGTCTTGGTCTCACCTGAAACCTTTCTCCCATCCTGTATGCCACTGTATTTGTATCTATTGTCTAGATGTTTACCAGAGCAGCCACATATGAGTCTGTGCCTGTTTGTGCTCACAGTTAGGCATACAAATGCAGCATAGATACAAATCATGTGTGTTTGGGAGAGAGAAAGAGGATAGCGATATTTTAAAGACCACACTTTTTCATCTTTGTGTTCTACTCTTTGCTGAGGTGTATATAAATTCTGTAGATTTTGGATTCAGATAAATTACCTTTTTTCCCTTGTCTTTACTCTAAAACTTCCTACTTCGAGTCAGTTTTATTCCTGCTTCTCATGCTTTAACTTCCCTGTTTTTTAAAGGAACGAATGTCAGAGTCATGTGCAAATGGAGTTGATAAGTGTATGTGTTGCTAAAATACGGCTTGGAGGTTCTCCTAGCTGTCACATGCTCCTTATACGAGTTGCTGGATAGTAATTATGAACTCTGCTTCACATCATGAGTGTGGTTATGATTAGTTGGAGAAAAAGAAGAACGTGAACAATTCCCTAAAGTGGCAGACCTATGCCTGGTCCTGCTTTTTCACTGCCTGTTTATTTTCCTTCTCTTCTTCTTCTGGACAGTTCCTGCATCTTCTACACCTCAAAACATCTTCTTTTAGAGGGAGAAAGTATGCCTCTTTTTAATGGCTGTATCTTGCTGCATTCAATGAGGTTTTTTTTTTTTTTTTAATCCTTTCTTTTGGGTACTTGCAGCTAAATCTATCTCACTTCAGCTTCTCTTACACCTGTAAAATTGTGTCATTCTTCTGCTAGTATGGATGCTGCCTACTCTTTACCACTTTCTGCTGTAATTTTGCTACTTTTCTATCCGTGGTATCCTTTCAGGTCTTAGGTTACACCCCCGTTGCTCTTGCTTTCTGCCTTCAGGACTATTTTTGTAGTATCTTCTTCAATTGATGGTCTCTCTTCTACTGCTGCTGTTTTCTTTTCTATTTCAGAATGAGAAGTGAATCTCACCTGAGCAAGGAAGGTTTCTCCTTCTCCTGGGGATACTGCTTATTAACTGATGTTTTCCCTCCTAATGTTTGTCACTCTGATTGCTTGTAATGGTTTTTCTTCAGCATAAGAAAACACACCCTAGGAAGTGATATTTGCCTTCAACCTTTTATGACCCCCTCTGCCTATTGCACCATATTCAGGATAAGGAAAGCTCCTAGTTTTCATGCTGCCTCTGTGTTATGTTTAGCTGATTACCGTGGCCAACCATTCCTCCATTTGGAGAGGTCCAAAGGACCATTGCTTTGAAAGAGCTCAGAGCAATCAGGTATCATTTTATTTCTTTGGAACTGGGTGGAGTGAGAACCTGTTGTGTTGAAATGGAATTTGCACTGATTTATCCAGAAGGGAGGTCCCATTTTCTCATTAAAATATTCTTTAAAACTACAAATTAATATGAGGAATGAGGAACTGTTTACTAAAAGGATTTTGTAAAATGACTGGGAATTGACTTTGAGGCCTGAGAATATCCCCTCTAATCATGTGTGAAATTCAGAGAGTGGGCTTATGGCTTGTTTTGCTTTAGATGACAGCTTTCATGTTAAGCTAGCTCAGTTCTTCTCAACCTGTGATCCATGAAGTATTAGAAATCAAGACATAATCCAGGGAATGATTGCAGGAAATCTTCATAGCTTCTAATTTACTTTGCCTATTTAGAAGGTCAAATCTCCAAGTCAGATATCTTCATTCCTTATCTGCATGATGACTTGCTTGAAGGATATGGAACTTTCTACTGAGACAAGTCAGATTCATCTACCCTGCTAAATTTATGTCTGAGATATCCCTGATAGAGCTGGGACCGAAGTGGTCAGTCTATAAAGCACACTGTGATTAGCTTGGCTGACACACTGGATGGATATGTGTAGACAGTTTCCATTTTGGCATTTACTTACTCTGAGCTAATCTCTCCAGAACATCTGAAACACTGCTCAAATACCAAGAGTGAAGTAATAGATGGTGATTGATAGTTTTCACTTTGCTTGCACGGTACATCCAGCTCCCCTCATTCACTGCCCATTTAGCTAAGTTGCCTTTCACATTTTAACAATTCAGCAGAGACTAAGGTTGAGCTCACACCATTACCAAGCTTGCAGCAAAAAAAATATCTTTGTTCTGAATTGTCAGAGGTTCTTTTCTATCTCCTATTACTTCCTCACAATATCAGAGATGAGTTCAAATCTGTCAGCCTTGTTTTATTTTGAACGCAAACTTAAGATGCCTAAGGAATTTAAGAAGAGCATGTAAAAAGGTATGAGAAAAGCTAGACCAAATTTCAACAGAAGCCATAAGGGGAACTATTTAGATACTTGGACTGCCTCAGTATAGATATTCATGATTTCTTGGAAATAGAAGTGAGAAAGGGAAATGCTTTATCAGATTAGGATATTCAAGACATTACGAATATCTGAGGCTGGTAGAGTAAGGGGCAGAACTGTACATGTTTATGTGTAGCAAGGAAGTCTGAGGAAAAAGAAAAAAAAAAGGCAGAAAAACTCACAACACTGATCATAGGCAACTTTGTAATTATTCTGGACCTGTTAGTGATTACTGCCATGTAGTCTTTTGGAATGGCTGCACCCCTTAGCAGAGAATAAACAGAGTATTAACACTGTTAAGGTAAACCCTTCCGACAAGTGTTTTTTTGCAGAAATATCTGAATAAATAATAAGTGTGTTAGTTGAAACTGCTTTTTCAGTCTTACTATACATCTCAAATACACATATCTTGACAAGCCTAAGCAAATGCACAGGAATCACCTTTTTCCTTTTTTATTTTGGAAGAGGGGGCTCACATTATTCTATGTATCATATTAGCTCTATGCATCTATGCCAGTGTAGTGGCTAAAAAGACACATACAGAAAACACCTCATTCCTTCCTAAAGCCTGCTTTTCCAACCACTTCCATGCCCAGCATGTCAGACTGGGCATTTTTTAGGGCAGTAATGAGAAAATGATGGAAATCTTTCTCCTAATATTGCCATTGGTATGAGTCAAGTCTATAAAGTGAACCATTTAAAAAAGCAGTAAGCAAAACAGGAAAAATAGCAGATAAAGTGTCTTCTGCAGATAGCCTAGCTTAAATCAAAACAGTACAGCCACAGTTTCAGTAACCTTTCCCTTAAATACTTGGCTCTATACACAGAGGTCAAGATAATGTTTTTCTGGGTATGAATCTGGACCATGGGATCATAGAATCCTAGAACCTTTTGGGTTGGAAGGGACCTTGAAGATCATCTAGTTCCAAACCTTCTGCCAAGGGCAGGGACACCTTGCACTAGACCAGGTTGTTGAGAGCTCCATCCATCCTGGCCTTGAGCACTTCCACAAATGGGGCATCCACACCTTCTCTGGGCAACCTGTGCTGTGGCCTCACCACCCTCACAGAAAATAATTTTTTCCTAATATCTGATCAAAACATCCTCTCCACAGAAGAGTTGTTTGGTTTCCTTACAGAACAATCCATTTCTCTTCCTCTTGCATACTCTTGTTGGTGAAGAAATGGGGAGAACTTCATGCAAATAATTTCTGAATTGATTTATAATTTTTTTAGTCATAGACCCTGATACAACTGAGCTCGGGATTCAGCAGAGGTCTCTGGTTTGTGAAAGTCTACAAAAGGCAGCAGTGAAGCAGGAATTCCAACAGAAACAAATGAAACACTGCTTGAAAGTGTCTACTTTCCCTAAGTGATTGGTATTTTTTGTTACCAAGCACAAGAGGCAAATTTACTCCCCCCCATCCTCTCCAGGAGCTCGTTTCCATTTAAAATATTATCTGGATTAACAACTCCCCTCTGCCACACACACAGCCACCTCCCCCCATGCCTTTATGACAGCTTTGCTCCCGGGTTTCACCTTTAAATGCTTACTTGCAGCAAAGCTTGTGAATGACCTGTGAACCATACAGAAAGTCTCTGAAGCCCTGGGGCAAAAGGGTTAACTACAGATGACAAAGTGCAACCGCCACTGCTATAACTAACCCTTCATGCCATTTTTTCTAATAGGCTTTTGCACTTTCAAATTGCTCCAGTCTCAACCTGAAAGAAACAGCTACTGATCCTGGGGCAAGAGCAAGTCAAAAATAAATGACAACTTGATTTAGCTGGGATGACCTGTCACAAACAGACTGGTGATTTGTTGCTTTCTGCAGTTGTTTAGTATACTGTAGCCCAGCCAGGTACAGTCATTTGTATGGGAATGGCTGGCAGCATTTGCTTCCCTTTCTGATGAGGCTCTTCAGAAAGGTTTCTGAGCTCGCAATCTGTATTTATAGCATCCACTGCACTGCTGCAAGTACTGGCTTTTCCACCTGGTGAGAGCTCTGTGCCACAGGTTTTGACACATGAAGGCCTTTGTGGTATTCCTTCATGCTGAGCATAGCAGTGCACCCATTTCCATCTCCTTACTAGCACCTCTCACTAAAAGAGTGTTTGTGCTCCATGCACATCCAGCTTTCTTCTGCTCCACTCATTCACCCCACACAGCCTCAGGCCACAGAAACACTGAGATAAGAGGATCGGATAGAAACAGTATTCAGCTTGGCCAGTGCATTGTCTCTGTGAGTGACCAAATGCATTCACTCTCCCAGCTTGTACAAAGCTTATTTAAAGTCTCCTAACCTCCAATATTTTGAGGGAATTTCTTATTCACACACAGAGCTTTTAGTTGAAAGCTTTTAGTGAATATTTTTTATCACCAGCCTGATTCAATCTGTTTTATCTTTTTTTGCCTTTGTGCCAGCTTTCAGTGAGGTGAACCACAGGCTTATGAGATGTGATTTAAAGGACACAACCTGCTAACATGCCCATGCCTTGCCACCTATCTGTCACTCATCACTTCACCCTAATGTTAATGTGGTGTTGGCCCTCCATTTCTTAAACAGTTCTGAATGGAGGCAAAAAAAAAAAAAGTCCTTGTAATTTCAATTAATGTCGAAGTACACAAGTCTTGCATTCAAAATATTTGTCATCCCAAGGCATAATGTCTTTCATCATCTCAAAATTTATTAGCTAGTCTTCCCATTTTCCTATCATCATTCACCATCTCAAAATTTATTATCTAGCCATTCCATTTATTTGTTTCAATGGTTTCTGTTTACACTCATCTCCTCATTCATAACTTTATGAGGTGCATACTTAAGATGTAGAATTCTGTTTCAGTAGAATCAAGGAAAATCTTTCAATTTCCAGATGGGAAACTTTGAGTTTTTAGTTGCAACTAAAATTGGCTGAACTACATTATTATGGGACAGAAGCAACATTTTTTACTTACCCTTATAAATCCTATTAATCTTTAACATGAAGGATGATTTTGATATGAATCTCTGATGTTTTTCTGTGTTTACATCTAAGTGGCAGACATAAATGAGAATATTACATGCTCCTTTAATGTTGAATCACTCACATTTAGAAAAGACCTGTGGTATGCAGGCTTTTAAATTAAAGGCCTTGACTGTCTAAAGGTAACCATGATGAAACCATGTTTGCATCGTTAACTAGAGGCCTCGGAGGTGCAATTTCTTTACTGTGTTGTTAAGTGTAAAAATGCCCCAAGCCCAACTTTCTTGCTTTGATTATTTTCCACCAACATTCAAAAATATGTGGAAGAAGTGTAATAGGTAAACATGGCTAGAAACAAGGGCTTGTATTATATTTAAATGCTATATAATTTTCTTAAATTGTAACATCTGCATCAGGGACAGTCTTTAACTTCCCTTTATAATTTGTGGTGCACTGCACCCTTAACCAGTGACTATAGTTTCTATTCATTACTGTGCTGCAAATAATAATTTGTAATAAAAGTAAACAGTATATTTATAGGCAGGAGACAAATATAACTAACAGTAGAATTGTGCAATGCCAAAATGGCATTAGGAACCAGTCATCTGAAAAATAAATCTGTTTGAAGAGATCATATTATGATGCTGTGACTTTACTGATTAGAAATTCTATAGGCCAGAAACATAATTTTGTTCAAGCTACCAATAATAATTAGTGATATAGAAGTGTAATTATTTGTTGCTCTTTCCTTCAGAAATTCCATTTCAATCACTCAGAAAGTCTTTGTTTATTTTTTGCTAACTAGCGTAAAAACCCCAATTTATACCATGAAATTAAAAAGTGGTTTTGGTAGGAGCTGCCTTCATGCTGCAACTCATATCAAGGAGGGGAAAAGAAAGAAAGAACATAGCGCTGCTGTTTGTTAATTAATAATAAAGCAACCAAGCATTGCAGAACACTAAACCCACTCCACTACAGCTGAGATGTAAGTCTCTTTTTTTTCTTACTATCTATATTTCAGTCACTTCTAAAAGCCCATGACTGGTTTCAGGGTGGCATTGTGCAGATACAGAATTGATGCGTGTCCTTGAAGAATGCCAGTCTGAATATAATCAACCAGAGAAAGCCAGTGAAGCAGCTTGTCCATTAACAAATAACAATAAAAGTAAGAAATAAATCTGTCTTTCTTTTAGTCTACTACACAAGTCAGTGGATCCCACGCGTGACACTTATGGAAAAAATCTGAATTAATTTTTTTGTACTCATATAATTCCTCTGTTTCTCAAATGTTACTGATTGTCCTGGAATTAACACTTTGTAAAGGAATCCACAACTTTGTTATTGATTAAGTCTTTTTTTCTAAGCCCCTTACTCTTAGTAATATTCAGTTTTTCAATATTAGAAAATATTAAAACTATCTGAAGCCAATAATATAGATTAGCAGAACTACAGGCAGTACATGACCTGCTTGGTTTTAGTCATAATAATGTAAAATAAGGTGACTGCTTTTCAAGATGGGGAAATCTCTCAGAATTGAGAAATGGGTTACAAAATGTCTGTGGGCTATCATCAGAAACCATATTAAAAGACAAACCATCTTTTTCCTGCTGTTCAATAAGATAATCTTGTACTAGCAACTCTTTTATACCTTTTAAGGTTGCTAGACATTTTTATTAAGATACTGAGAATTAAAATGAACAAACAAACAAACACATTCTTTCTTCATGATAATTTTTTTTTTTTAGTTTTCTGTGTTGAAATTATGTTCCTTTTACAGTGAAACTCTGTTCTTATTGTGGTTCACATAGGTAGATGTCCTAAAAGCTTCCTTGAAATGTAATTATGAAGTGTACATAAACGAGGTAAGATTTTTTTCTTCTATAAGTTGGCCATTTCTGAGTAATGTTCAAGGAAAAACTTAAGTTTTGAATCCAATCAGTTTTCTTTGTCATTAATTATCCATAATCACTCACTTCACAAAACTCATGAAGCTGTGGCATATGTATTTTAAGCCTCTTAATTGTGCTACACCCTTCTTTAATTAACCGTCAGGATTTTATTAAAGATATTAAGAGATTTTTTTGCTTTGGTTGATTTAATTTCTCTCTTTATATCAAAACCTCATGCCTCTTTGCTTGGTTCCTTGAGTTTTCTGATAATTTTTGGAAATTCTTTTTGGTTTGATCTGACCGTTTCCAAACCTCTAAATTTTTTCAAGGTCCTGAAACACTTTTTTTTTTTTTTTTTTTTTCTCAGAAAAACAAAAAAAACCAAAAAACAAAAAACAAACCAAACAAAAAAAACACCTCTGAAAAAGAAACAAAACTCCCTGATGAAAAATTGAAATAATTCTTATTCCTCTATTCTTCTAGTACGAGCTCTTAGCTACATGTGGACTTTTTTTCTAAATTTCAGTTTTGCTGGAGATCAAATCTTATTGAAACAGTAAGGACCTCCTTATTTACTTATAAGATTCTATTCTGAGGGGGGTTTTACCCTTAAATATTTGCACATACCTATATTTTAACCTTCTTTAAAAAGAATATTTCCTAAAAAATCCCAAAAGTAAAATGAAAAGCCTCATCTGTATGCTTTGGTTTCTTCTTTACTTTATTTTAGGTGGTCAAATAAAAAGAAGAGTTGCCACTGTTTCCTGTTCTGATCAAGCTGGAAAACAATACCCACTGGCTGCAGGTGTCTCAAATTTCACATGTGCTAAGTGAGTATATGGAGCAGCTTTTCCTCTTCCATTGACCCCAGAGATAACTTAACCTGATGAAGTTCCTAATTTAGAACCTCCTAATTTGACACCTCTTTTAAATATCTCTAAATAGGCATCATAATTCTTTGTCAGTTGTGTGACTGGCTTAAACTCCCTGTTTTAATAATCTGGACACAGCTCAAGACAGATTTATTCCAAGCCAGAACTACACTGATGAATTTATTTCTAAGTCTGTGTTGGGACTGGTTAAGTACTTGAGATACACTTATTCATTTTTGTTTTCTTCTTTTTGGTTCTGCTTACCAAACATGCTAACTTTGTCAATTTACTAAAGAACTATTCACATTCTCACGTGGTTTACTTTGCACCTAGCGAATACAAATCTGGATATAATTTTTGGACATACTTTTAATATTTTATGGACTACAGAAAAAAAAAATGTTTGGCAAATAACTTAGCTTCATAACATATAATTGAAAGTACAGATGCTGAATATTCCAGTGCCAAATATCATTTGACTTAACCAGACAAGAAATCTGGCAGAGAATGAAGTGACACATGACCAGAGTTTTGATTAATAAATCTCATGTTCTACCACAACGTTGTAATTTTTTTAGACAATATGGGAACAGAGTTTTGGAGGGTTTTTTGTTTGTTTGTTTGTTTTCTGTATATTTTTTAATATATATTTACCTACCTTTCTGTAGGTAAATGTAAACTGACTCTTATGGCTAGAGCAAAATTTGAAACTTCTAGTTAAAAAAAACATCTATTACCTTTGCTTAGAAAAAAAACAATTTAAAAAAATAAAAATTGATCCACTGACCAATGTTTTAAATCTGCCTATAAAATACTCTCATAACAAGAAAATAAATATTCTTGAATAGTATAATAATAACAGAAGAAAGGATTTTGAAAAATGGACTAATTTCAAAGTGAGACATAATAAATGTACAGATTGTATTATAAGGTGTAATTACATTTGGTATCAGTGAATAGGATTTGTTAGCTCAGATATCCACTCTTACATCTGTATTCTCTGTTATTCACTGAATGCTTTAAACAAAGCTCTTGTTATCAGAGATCATAAGCAGGAAATTGAAGAAAGTCCACCTATTTGGACCATCTGCATATATCATAATTTCTGGCTATATATCATGATTTTAGCATGCCTGCTTCTCTACTGTCTTGGGCCACCTGTCACACATTTTTGCAAATCAAACTTTATGGCAGGTATTAACTACTTGCATTTGATATGCTACCATTTAACTGCTGCATTTTCCAGGCAGAACTCAGTATTGAACCAGATCCAAAAATGTTGTAGATTACAGGATTCCTGGCAACTTAGAGCTATAGTACAGTTATGGATAGAACTTTGTATATGGATCATTTTTTCTTAGAGTTCTGTTTCAACTGATTTCATTAGAAGATTATGCCTAGTAAACAGAGTAACCGAAAATTTATTGAGGAAAACTTAGTGAGGGCCTTACAAGAAAACGTCTGTTCTAGAAAACACTGAAGGAAATGATATAAGGAATGTAAGAGATAAGGAAATAATAAAACATAGATATTGACTCATTTTGATCAACAAAATGTAAAGTCAAAATGTATTAAAACCAATAATGTACATTTTACTCCTTGCTTGTGCAGAAGTACCTTAACTAACAGGAGTAGTCAGAAAAAATGAAAGTCAGGAAAGATGTAAAACCTTCCTTCCTTCCTTC